>CAVNZG010001000.1:31996-104230 GCA_963693315.1 Diogma glabrata
CGAGGCCAGTGAACAGAGTTCATGACAAATATTTTTTTACGAAAATGGGGTGTTAGTCCTTCACCCACTCCAAATTTTTGTGAATGGGTTCGTTCTGCATCTTAAGGTCACCAGAAACAACCTTTTTACACGTTTATATAGCGAGCCGCTTGATTCAAGGACAGATGCCCACTCCAAACCGCCCCTAACATGAAGAACAGATGCTTGTTACATGTTTATAAAGAGAGCCACTTGATTCAAGACAGACGCCTGCTCCAAACCTCCCCTAACAGGGAGAACAGACGCTTGGGTTGCATTGGTTTTGTGGCGCCAATGACTCGCCATGGTACAGAATCATTGAGTATAAGCAGTATTTACTCTGCCCCTCTCAACTACACCAATCTAATTCTGTTGGCGTTACCCAGGTGTGCTACCCACCAGGTGTGGACGTAGAATTTTGGATTTCGCTACGTATCAATTATCCTACTTATTATAAATGTCATATTTGTATAGGTACATAGTGTTATTGCAATAAACATGTTAAAGAAACATGCTAATGTTAAAGAACATTTAAATTTCAATTTGTCTGAATTGCATATGAATCAACAAATCAGCCGCCCGTTTATGTGGCGTATCTAAACAAAGTTTAAAGCAAGCGTTTATCGCATCATATCAGAGCACGTATTGTTATGGTCCTATACTTAAAAGGTATTTGCATGTGTTATTTTGATATATTGTAATTGACAAGTTTTATTATAAAACTAAAACAATTTTTCCATATCCTGTGTTTTACCCAAAACTATTACATTGGAAATATGTATTGCATCACTCAATAATTGTGAACAGCGGTTTGTCAGAATAACTTAAAGAAATTTTAATCTCTAATACTTTAAAATTTAAATCCATAAGTTCTTCAATGTTCATTTGCTCCCCTTTTATTTATAATTTTTTTTATCAACATTCAATTATGTAATAACAAAACAATTTCTACTTAATTAAAACTTACTTAAACATTTTTTTTCACTTTTATTTAAACAATTTTTTGATATTTAAAACCAAATGAACACACCAGAAAAACTCGAAAATTACAAGAAAGTTCCATTAAAACACTTGTAAATTTTATCTACTATTTTTATACAAAGAAAACAAAAACGGAAATTATTTGATGGAAATAAAACAAAAAAAAGATAAATTAGAATTCAACTCATTTTCACCTTTTTAATTTTTTTTCAATGTTGTGTTTGTTTCAATGAAATACTAAAATTCTATTAGCTTCGAAAATACTGCAGTAATCTTACTTTGTAATGGTCAATATATTTGTGTCAAAAGTTCTTTAACTTCCCCATCTTCGTTGCTTCTAGTAATATACTATAAACACTGTTCGAGAAAGTAATTATACATTTTTACTTTTTCACACACTTTTCAACCCACTTGTATGCATAAGCCTGTGCAATACCAAGTGCAAAGTCATCATTTCTAAATAAAATATTTTATTTACTCGGTATGAAGAACACATGACCCTTATGAAATTCTATATTTTTCTATTTTCTTATGTTTCTTCAATTTTTTATGGGAAACTAAAGAGAAATTTATGAAATATGAAAAAACAAATTTGAGAATAAATTGTATTTTTTTTAATTATTTTTTTTAAATTAGTCAGTTGGTGGTTGGCAGTTGAAGAAATTAGTTTTTTTAGCAGTGAGTTGGTGGTTGGCATTCGAATTGTAAGATTCATTCAGTTTTGCAATATGGAATCGAATGGAAGACTTAGTTTTTTTCTGGGGAATGTGAGTTTGTTTTTGAATCGGGTTGGATCAAGTTAGTTGACTAGTGAGATGATTTTGGTAGAAATGTTGTGGTATAAAAAGAAAAAAAATTAAATTTTAAAAGTAACCAATTATTTAAGTATTAACCAAGAAAAAAATTCTCTTTGGAAATTAACTAATTAAGTGTCAGTAAATTTTGTTGGTTTTTTTAATTGAAGCCGTGTTTTGATAAAAAGAAAGGAAAATATGACTGATGAAACAGTCAACAATAGCATTAGTAATATAATAGTTATGATACAGTGCTAAGCCCAACAAACTTTGGGTGAATATAGTTGAAGATAAAGAATAAAGAAATAGTTGAAGAACAAAACTTTAAATACCTATGTAGTTATATTATTTTATTACAACGTTTGGTGGCAGTGGATGATGTCGAGCTGTGTTCAGTGATACTCTCTTTGATTGAACCGGAATGCGGTACGGTGGCGTTATGATACTGGATTGCGAGTGAGTCCACAGCAATAACCGTTGAAGCGTGGTGGATTAATAGTTTGGTGAGTTGGGTTTTCTATTATGATAACTTATAATTCTGTCCAAATGAAGTGTTAACGGAAATTTAAAATTAGGGAGAGTTGTGAACTGTCAGTTCTCCCTTCTGGGAATCTGGGTGGTGGTTTAAGGCACGCGTGATGTTTTGTTTTATTTAAATTTCTTGTACAGAGGTGGGTCTAGAACCTTCGCTCTACGAGCTAGCGGCAGGGTTTTTTGGCGTGCAAGACCACCTGGTAGACCTGCCCGGTCTACCAGACAAACCTCTCACAACAGCTTTTAGATTATTATTATTTTTATTACGTAATTGCGGTAGACGTTTTATGTATTATTTTTTTTATTCTCATATACATATTTACCTTTTGCTTACAATATTTTCTTGTTTTTGGGGTTGATATTTTTGTATTTACATGCTTTATAAATGATACAAACAAAAATGGCATAGTGTTTACAAATATAAGGACGAAAAACATAAAGGACACTTTATTTTTTGTGACACCTGGTTTTTTGGATGTTATCTTTATGTTTAGTTAGAACTCAAGTTTAATTCAAAGCAAACAATACGGTAGTGTTAAAATCGAAGCAAAATATATACGGATGTTATTTTTAGGGACTGTCTAGCCGCACCACACACGGATAAATAAAATTTGATTTGGTAGGCTTTGATAATTTGTATTATTAGAAATCAAATTGCAATTTGGACCAGCTAGATCAAATAACTTCAATCTAAAAGGCTTAAATACTATATAATATTGGCACATTACACGGGTTACACAGGAAATGTCATACGAAAAAATAGTGAAAATTATGCATTGATTACTATTTCTGGTACGATTTTATAAAAATTTGATTTGGTAAAATTGCAATCAGCTAGATTTAAATACCTCGATATGAAAGGCTCCATTACTATTTGCACCACACACTGGTTACCCGGGCAGTTATGTCATACGAAAAACATGTTAATATTATGTACCGATTACATTTTTATAGTATGGTTTTGATTAACATTTGATAAAATGGGCTTTGGAAATTTTTATTGAAATTGGCTGACCTCCACCTTTAGGGGTCACCGTGCTTATGACACATGCTTTCGCCTTTAACAGATATTAACGAAGGTCTGTTGTTAACCTTTATTCCACCTTAATTCATGGAAGCAATATGAAAAAATATCTAAGTAATCTTTTTAATTTTCTAAAAATTTTGTTTGCACCTGTTTTATTATTTACGCACAAATCCAAGTAAAATAAAATCCCGTTGCTTTATAAAACATTAGTATATTTTTAGGGTTCCGTTTTTTATACGGAACACTATTGGTGAGAGTACAACGTGTTTTTCACATTATTTCGATTATCTCGTGAACCATTAATCCGATGAACTTAAAATTTGAGGTGCTTATAAAACTAACCTATCCACACAAGATGGCGGGCTAAAAAATAAATAAAGTTGTGTTCGTTTGTTTTAAGGAGGTACGATGTAAAGCCTTTGAAAACATACATTTTTTTAGCGAGACGAGTAGGGTATCATATGAAAGGGTTTCATTTCAGCATTATTTAAAAATATATTTTGGAATTTTACACCTCACCATTTTTTGTATAATTTTGAAAAATGACGTTTCCGGGATGTTTTATTGCCCCGATTAACTCCGACCCTACTTCATCGAAAATCTTGAAATATATTTGGAATGATAGAAAATTGAGAAGGTTTTTAATGAAAAATATAGAAAAGTGGCAGACACTCATAACTATATTTATTAAAGGGGTGCGAATGTTAAGGGGTAAAAACATCATTTAAAACCAGGTCATGTGGGGTGTCATTTGAAAGAGCACTTGATTTTAGAAATATTATCAGTTTTTTTAGAATTTTGCAATGCATAGTTTTTGAATTATTATCACTAAAGTGACACAAAAAGTTGGTCCCCCCCTTGCATTTCGAGCCTAATAAACAGAAAAAAATTGAAAAAATTCACAGAGACAGGAAGTTTGATAAACTCTGTACGAAAAATATAGCGAACTCTCAAATAATTATTTTTTTGTGTTTTTAAGGGATTGGGGTGGGGAAGGGTGAAAAAAACTTTTTTGACCCAAGCGAGTGGGGTGTCATTTGAAAGAGGACCAAATCTCAGAAACTTTGCAATTTTTTTTCAATTTGCAATTTTCTGGTACACAGTTTTTGAGTTATTCTAAAAAATGTGCAAATTCCAGACCGTTTCCTCCCCCCCCCCCCCCTACGTTTCGACACTGATTGACAGAAAAAATTGAAAAAATTCATAGAGACAGGAAATTTGCTATATTTTGAACGAAAATTATAGCGAACTCTCAAATAATTATATTTCTGTGTGTTTAGGGGATGGGTGTAAGGAGGGCAAAAAAAAACTTTTTTTGACCCAAGCGAATGGGGTATCATTTGAAAGAACACCAAATTTTCAAAACATTGCAATTGTTTTTAGAATTTTCCGAAACACCGTTTTTGAGTTATTCTAAAAAATGTGCAAATTCCAGACCGTTCCCCCCCTACGTTTCGACACTGATTGACAGAAAAATTGAAAAAATTCATAGAGACAGGAAATTCGCTATATTTTGAACGAAAATTATAGCGAACTTTCAAATAATTATATTTCTGTGTGTTTAGGGGAAGGGTGTAAAGAGGGTAAAAAAAAACTTTTTTTGACCCAAGCAAGTGGAGTATCATTTCAAAGAACACCGAATTTCCAAAACATTGCAATTATTTTTAGAACTTTCTGGTACACCGTTTTTGAGTTATTCTAAAAAATGTGCACATCCAGACCGTTCCCCCCCCGACGTTTTGACACTGATTGACAGAAAAAATTGAAAAAATTCATAGAGACAGAAAATTTGCTATATTTTGAACGAAAATTATAGCGAACTCTCAAATAATTATATTTCTGTGTGTTTAGGGGAAGGGTGTAAGGAGGGTAAAAAAAACTTTTTTTGGCCCAAGCGAATGGGGTATCATTTGAAAGAGCACAAAATTTCCAAAACATTGCAATTGTTTTTAGAATTTTGCGGTACACAGTTTTTGAGTTATTCTAAAAAATGTGTAAATTCCAGACCGTTCCTCCCCCTTCGTTTCGACACTGATAGACAGAAAAAATTGAAAAAATTCATAGAGACAGGAAGTTTGCTATATTTTGAACGAAAACTACAGCGAACTCTCAAATAATTATATTTCTGTGTGTTTAGGGGATGGGTGTGGGGAGGGCAAAAAAAAACTTTTTTGTAACCAAACGAGTGGGGTGTCATTTGGAAGAACACTTAATTTAAGAAACATTGCAACATTTTTTAGAATTCTGCGATGCACAGTTTTTTAGTTATTGATGAAAAATCGTGCTATTTTAAGTGTATGTATACCACCCTATATTTCGACGCTGATTTATAGAACAAATATTCCCAATTTAGACCATTGACATACTGGTTAAATCTTTCTTTAGCTAACATTAACAGCTATGGATAAGATTTAACCTCAAGTAACATTTTTGATCAATGTAGATGTGATTGACATTTACTATTGACGTTTACGATTAAACATTTATTCTGTTATGCGTCCATAGTCTGGCGATATAAAGACTTTACAACATAACTTTATGTCATTTATTTTTGATATTGTGTTCTTTTACATTCACGGAACCCTTGGCGAGCGAATTTTATTCGCACTTGTCCGACTTTTCTACTTTGCTGCCCTTAAAACAATCGTCCCTAAAATATGTATAAAATTAGAACAAACTAATAAATTATTGTATAAAGTTTATAGTGAAAATCATGGCATGTTTGGTTTTTTCGAATTTTTTAAATGTCTTAAAAAATTGAAAATAGTAGATTGAATTACTAGTGCGATTGCGTTTTCCAAACAAGAGTTAGTTTGCAGCACGAGCGTAGTAAGTGCTGCAATCACTCGCGTTTGGAAAACGCATTCGCACTAGTAATACACACTATTTTTTGTAACAAATGCATAAAATGTATAAATATTTATTTAATTGTTAATTTAATCATTCATTTAATAAAGCTATAAACTAATTTAAGGTATTTAAATAATTAAAGTGCGCCATCTTCGTTGTTATAGTTGTAAATTATATTTGCTCGCTGTTAAATTGTACTAAACTGAAGAAATAAACATAACAATCCAACTACGGATTTTTAAAAAGCATAGTAATCCAAGTACCAGCTGCTTACAATTTTGACAACTGGGTTTTGAAAACCCAAAATAATTGTTTTTTCTTGCAATTCACATGATTATGGGTTGTGTTTAAGTTGTTTTTACTATATGGTAAGTTATTTAAATTATAATTTTGATATTTTAGTACTATAAAAATATTATATTTAGGATAGATTTAACTACAAATCTCACATGCAAGCGGCGTGCATACCATATTTTGTGGTCGTATGTGCGGAGAAGTAGATTTTTCTTTTATTCTATTCTAGTACAAAATTGAATATTTTTTGTACACGTGTTATAAAAAATGATTTATTCTACAACTAAGTTGTGCAGTTGTGCGTAAAACGTTGCACATACACTCAGGCTGAAAGGAAGATTACGCACTTGGTTAAAAAAAACTCCTTGCTTCGCGTCAGGCTTCAATATGAACCGTAGGCGTTATATTCTTCTTTCAGCCCTCGATATGTAAATAACCATTACGCATAAATGAATTGTAAAACACATTTACCACCTAGTTATCGTGGCTGAAAGTAGAACTTTACGGCCCGTTATATAAAAGCCCTTTGCTATATAAAACATCGCTATATTCTTCTACTTTGCCCGTAAACTAATTAAAACTATCATAAAATTAGAACAAATAAATTAATTATTGTATGAAGTTTTTAATGAAAATCATTGCATGTTTAGTTTTTTTTTTAAATTTTCAAACTGTTTAACAAGTTTATAAAATTTAAAAACTAATTTATTGTACCACTCAGTTGTTTATATGTGCATAAAACGTTGTACATACACTCAGGCTGAAAGGAAGATTACGCTCTTGGTTAAATAAAAGCCTTTTAATATGAACCACAGGCGTAATCTTCTATGCTTTCAGCCCTCAATATGTAAATATCTCTTCTTACATCTCATCATGAAATATTGGCATCTGTCGTATTTTACTACGTGATAGGATTTAGCAGTGCAGTGATCGCAAATACGTGGCACGCATGTCAAATTGGCACGTTTGAAAATTTGTCTGGCACGGCAAATATTCTGAAATTGTGTCCAAAATTGTCCTTAAATTCGTCTTTTTGGAATCATAATAAAGAAAAGATTATTTCAGATATTTTTTAACACGTTTAATGTTAATGTTCAGTAAAAGACGGTAAAAATAGTAGAGAACCTCCGAATTCTTTGGATCAGCATCGATTTGCCAAAAAATTTGGAATTAAGCTCAACACACCCTCCATTTCAAAATCTATCCTCTGCGCTTTTTATTTTTTAGGGGCAAAAACTAACCCCTTGTCGTCAAAGCTTATTAAACCACAAATTAAATCTTAACAGATCGAAATAAAGATCACAATTACGATGTGTACACAATACACATAAGTAATCATAAGTTGTGTACACTATACACCTATGATTACACTAAAAAAAGTTATTACAGGCGACAAATTTATTTTCTTTTTTATTTAACTATATTAAATTTAAATGCTTTTTCATTAATATTAAGCACATTGAATCCTCATGAGGTCTATAATCACTGTCAATCTCCTCCTCTTTTGATCTAAAATTGGATCACTATTATGACAGATACTGCCGGAGCGGAGCATACACTACAAGTTGCGTTGCAAAAAAGTCCATATTTTCGACAGATACATAATGCACCATATCCTTTTTTGCAATTACAGAAAATCATTTTTAAAAGGTTGATGGAATTTTTTGCATTCTGATAGGCAGCAAAGATAATTCTTATGTATTCTTATGAGGTAAATTTTTGTTAAAGACGGTTTATTTTTACCACCTTTAGACTTTGTTCATATTACCAATTAAATACTACAGTAATATTATTAGGAAAATTCCTTCTCAAATAATAGATGTATTTCCGGAAAAAAGCTGCTGTAAATGTGCCATCTAATGGCCATTTAATTTTATACAAAAGCATATTTCAAAAAAGGTTTATAAACATGAAACGCAATCAAATAAATTTGCTAAATATACTAAATCTTCTAATAATATTACCGCCGCAAGTTTTAAAGTAGCAAGAGATATTGCCAAACATGGCAAAGCATTTATGGATTTATTAAAACATCTATTTTAAGTCGTGGTGAAACGTTCTTTTTGAAGATTTTGAAAGCAAAAATAAAATTCTCACCTGTAGCTAAAGTTGGCAGTTAAGTGCAAATACCGTAAGAAATGGAATTATAAAATGCATGAAAATATTTCTAAACAGTTCAAATCTGATCTTCATGCGGTTGAAGTGTTTGCATTGGCAGTCGATAAGAGTAGAGGATAAGAATATATATTAACTCCGATGCCAGAATGGCAATTTCTTTGCGTTGTGCTACAGTTGGGATAGAAACATTGCAGGAACGAATTTTTATTTACACGTTTTATGTTCGTGAAATTGTCTCCCTTGACGCTAACGCGTCTCGTGAACAAATTTTCAGTTACGAAAAAGCAACATTTTCATCTCTTATAGAAAAATGTACTATTTAATAATTATATTGGCACCGAAAATAGCGATTATTAAAAAAAAATTGTTTTGGCACGCCAATAAAATTTAGTGGCGAACCCTGATTTAGTGTTTAGTACCTATTTTTAAAACAAATTATATTTTGATCAAATGATTATTACATTTGATAAAAATTTTAAAATACAAATTCAAAATATTTGTGGATTAAATACCAACCGTGATGCAGTGAAACCTCTTCTCGAGTATGACAAGCAGTACATTCTTTGTCTTGCAGAAATATTTTTTCTGACATCTATCCCCCTGTCGTAACACTCAATTTCACGTAAAGGTTTGAATCAGCTTTTAAACTTCATCAAGGTGTATGTGCATACATACATTCATAGGAGTGCTGCATGTAAACGCTTTTCTATTTTGAACTACATGATGATGGCTACAACGCAGTAGTATTAAAGGTTTGTCTACCTGAAATTTATTTTTCACAATAGCTTTATGCCTGTCCCCAAACAAACGTAATCCGATTTTAGGTAGATTTCATATAAAAATCTACCTATTGCAATTGGCTTCATCTCGGAAAAATTTTGATGCCAAACGACTATATGTGATAAGCGGAGATGGAAAAACAAAAAAAAAAAAAAATTATATATATATATATATATATATATATATATATATATATATATATATATATATATATATATATATATATATATATATATACACCTAATTCTGTTTTTACACGACAGATTGGTTCCAGAGAAAGACGTGTAAAAAAAATTCGTGTAAAAATATACATTGTATATATGGAAAAATGCAGGATTGGTTCCACTCTCAAGAAATCAGTACAAACAAATATAGGACTGTTGCACTGACTCACACCACCATCAGTTCTGAAAATATAGTACGCTTATATAACAGGTATTATAACTGTATAATTTATATTATTCAAGTGATGTCTAGCTGTTGCCATAAATTAGTTATAACTTTAGAAAATTTGTTAAATAAAAGTAGAAATTCAATAATTTTATCGAAAGTGGCAAACCAAAAATTTGAATATGCAGAATTATTGTGAGTTTTTAAAACTGCACCGCTTTCCAATTACAGAATTTGGCTGCTGATCCAGTTTTAGTATTGAGGCCAAAACGTAAACAAAATTCAAAAAAGTTGGTCAAGTGCGAATAAAATTCGCTCGCTGAGGGTTCCGTGAACGTAAAAGAACAGAGTATCAAAAATAATTGACAAAGTTGTGTTGTATGTATATAGTCTTTCTATTGCCAAATCATAAGGACATACAAAATGTATATTTCCTCTTAAAGGTTAAACGATTTTGCCACCTGTGCAATCAGCTTCCATTCATTTCGTTCTATGACTAGTGGACCACAGTTTGGACATCCTGTATCACGAAGGTTTTGTATGATGTCATCACGTCAACGTTGTCTGGGTCTACCTCTCCAACAAACACCAGCTGGTTGTTGTTGAGATTCTTTTTTTATCATTCTATCTAGTGGAGCCTTTTCTACAAGATCAAACCATCTAATCCGTTTGGATTTAACGAATCCAATTACATCGCAGCTACCAACGAGCTGTCTGATTTCGTGACCCATTCGGATTCTTTACTGATTCTCAGCAACTTTGCATGAACCATAAATTCTTCGCATGCCCTTCCTCTCGAATGTTGATAAAATTCTACAGTCGGTGCGATTCAGCTTTCACTTTTGAAGGTAGGCACAGGTCGAATTAATGCTTTGTAAAGTGCGACAGCGAAAGAAATGTTGATCGCAGAAATTCTAAGTATGCGTAGAAAACGCTGTGATTCTTTTCTTAATATCAATTGTTCTACGTCCGAGAAGCACAATATCATCTGCGTAACCAAGAATTTAACTAGATCTGTTAAAAATGCAGTTTTGTGTCTCGATTCGGCTTTTTCTTATCGCGTTCTCAAGCAGCAAATTAAATAGTACCGGCGCAAGTGCATCACCTTGTCGAACACCTGTTTGATCGTGTTATATCGAAAGTTATATCGAAAGGACCAGAAACTGTTGTTGTCGCGGATGATGCTCTCATATGCTTGCTTGAAATCAACGTAGAGCTGGTGGATGCTGATGTTTTACTCCCGAAATTTTTCTAGAATCATCCTTAGAGCAAAACATTGATCTGCGGTTGAACGGTTGGGATAAACACCACAACTTTACGGTGCAATTGCTCGAACAGGATTAATTTCATTCTTTCTATTCAGTAGGCTTTAAAAATGGGAGCGCTATACTACCAGCACATTACGTTCATTTGTTGAAAGTTCGTAGTTTCCATTTTTTATGACTGTGGATCTTGGGTGGTAATTTTTTGTCAGATTTCACGCATTGGCAAAACACTCTTTCAAATTTCCATTAGCCGCATGTTGGTTGATGTTTTCGATACAACCTTTATATGTTCGCGTTTCTTTTCTGTAGAAGATAATCAGCTTCTGGTGTTCCCTGTTAACCATTTTTCTCGCTTATGTTCAATGCTTTAGCGGCAATAGTCGTCAAACCATTCGTTGCGACTTTGGTGGTCGTTTTCCGATTGTAGTTGGTGAGAACAGACGCTTGAGTTGCATTTGTTTTACGGCGGCAATGTCTCGCCATGGTGTAGAATCATTCTTACTTTGTTATTATGCAGTTCCTACTTTGCTCTTCTCAACTAAACTAACCTAATTCTGTCAACGTTACACAAGTAGCACGGCATGGACGTAGAGTTTCGCTAACAAGTAGCAATGACAATGGAAAATTGATCGATCAGATACCAAAAGTGTAACATATTATCCATTGAAAAATGTTACATATTAAATTTTTTTCATAGCGGTTTATGGTAACTAAAGATTAAGAGTAGCAAAATCCGATGTCTTTGCCGTGCTGCCTGGGTAATGCTGACAGAATTAGGTTGGTATATCTCAGACAAGCAGAGTAGAAACTGCTTAGTCAATGACGCTACATCACAGCAAAATGGCGCCTTAAAACGAATGCGACCCAAGCGTCTCTTCTCCATATTAGGGGCGACTGGAAGCGGGCGTCCGTCTTGGATCAAGTGGCACGCTACATAAACATGTAAAAAGGTTATTCTGATGACCTTACCATTAGAACAAACATATTCACAAAATTTATGTTGGGTCTGAGGTTAACACCCTAACTCCGAAAAAACTTTGTTAAATTTAGAAACCAGAAAAAGAATAACAAACCCGGACAAAAAACAGCCTGAACGCACTTGATGCTCTCTAATATGTCTAGAAACAGAGGCTGAGAGGTATGGGGTGGATATCATTGCTCTGCAAGAAATTAGACAGCCAATAATCGGAAAATAAGATTTAGATATTCACTATCTATACTGTAGTGGTGATCCTTCTCGAAGAGAATTTGGTACTGCGTTTCTTGTTGGTGCACGCACACATAGAGCCGTGATGAAATTCATTCTGGTCAATGAGAGGATCTGCTACCTACGGGTACACTACACGGTACATACAACAATATTTCGCTTATTGCCGTGCATGCACCTACTGCAGCTTAGACCGTCGACGAGGAGAATGCTTTCTACATACCAATGGAAGAGGTTCTGAAACAAATACCAACACGAGACTTCATTATGGTTCTTGATGACTTTAATGGGAAGGTTGGAAGAGATATTTGAATCGAATAATAATGGTGAGAGAATGACTGAGTTGGCTTTATCAAATAAATTGAGAATTGCCAGTGCTTTCTTTTCGCATCGATCGATTCATAAGCTGACTTGGGTCTTACCGAATGGAAAAACTCGAAATCATATTGATCACGTGCTAGTAACAGCACGTTTCTTTTAGGAGAATCTGGTGGCGCGATCGTTTAGATCTGCATACATTGGAAGTGACCACCCACTTCCTTGTATGTGCTAAGATAAGGTTCCACTTTCCAAATTCAGGCATTCCAAAATTCAAAGAACAGAATCGTTTTAACATCTAATCACTAAAGAATGCTGAAACAGAAGAGAGATATCAAAACCATATTGCCAGACATTGGAGGAATCAGGTCCACGAAGGAGAACTATAAACTGGCAAGACAAGCCGTTACAAAGCTATGTAGATGAACGTAGAGAGAATGGTGGATGAAGAAGTGTGAGAAGATTGAAAACTTTAATAAGGAACATCAAACACGTTATTTTTTCAACAGGTTAAAACCTTAAAGAACTAGATCGACTGCTATTCAAAACGAAGATGGGAAGCTAAAAGTAGACCTTAAAAATATTTTAGATACTTGGGCTTCTTATTTTGAGAATTTTCTTAAGTGACCAGGAACAAGTCGAACGACGAGCACAGCTGATGTCATACTCGGCCAAAGTGAAAATGTTATGAGTAAAACTTTCAAGTCACTTAAGAATGGTGCTAGAAAAATTGATCTGAAAAATAACTACGATAAAACCAAATATATGAATGTTTTAAGGAAGGATTTGATGTGCGGCAATGATGTGAGTTGAATCTTTTAAATATTTGGGACCAATGCTTGACTCAAACAACAGCATACTTACAGATATAAAAGCTCAAATCATTGCAGATAGTCGAACTTTCGACTCAATTAAACCTCTCCTTGGATCACCGTATGTATCAACTAACACCAAACTCAAGTTATACAAGACATTGATTAGACCGGTTGTGATGTATTTGTCACAAACCTGAATCCTTACAAAAAATCACATTTATTATTAAATTACATTTTATTTTTTTGAGCGTAAGATCGTACGTTACATTTTTGTTTCACTTAGTTCACTTCTTACTTTGGTTCACAGACGATGAAGAGTAGAGTACAGAACCCGATATAACTTTGAGATCAGCGTCCTTCTTGTCGGTCATGATACAATAGATTGTATCTGGTCCAATAGGATTGCTTGGTTTGACCATGATCTACGAGCCAATTCACAGTCTGATTAAAATCGGCCACAGTCTGACCGGAATGATTAAAAAAATGTACGTTAGTACCACAGGGAGTGGGCAACCACAAGGGAGACCGCGACTGCAATGGGAGATGGATGTAATAAACGACCTTAAAAAATCAGCTGCCATGGTAATTATGTCGCTATGGCGGATAACCGTGGTGAATATGCAAAGCTGATTAGCTTGGCAACGCCCCTACATGGAACATGAACGCCAAAAAAACAAAATTAAACAAAAAAAAGAGATATTAAATTATACCAGCCTGTAAATGGTTTATATTGAAACACACACTATATTGAAACACGCACTGTTCAAATAAAATTATAATTTATAAATTATCAACTCAAATATAATAAACGACAATAACTCAAAAACTGTGCACTTCACAATTATGTAAAAATTGCTATGTTTCTTAAAGCAAGTGCAAGTCATTCATTTGACAGCCAGTTTAAGTCAAAAAAGATTTTTTCACCCTTCCCCATTTCCATCCCCTCAAAACACAGAAAAACAATTAGTGGAAACCGTGCTATTTTTAGATAAACATTTATAAAACATCCTCCCTTTTCTGATTCGTATCCCGGATCGTACAATAATGAATAGAGAGTAAAAATGTAAATACTTACTTAACTCTACATTTTAATTCTAAAAAATAATAAAATAATACACACCTTATTCTTGTTAAATTAAGTTTTATTTCACTAAATACGTATTTCGAAAGCTATCGTTTCATCGACAGTAGTAAAAACGTTTTTAGATACTACTGTCGATGAAAACATATAGCTTTTGATATACGTATTTAGTGAAATAAAACTCAATTTAACAAGCATAAGGCGTTTATTATTTTATTATTATTTAAATATCTTGTTACAGTTTAGAACTTTTAAATTAAAATATTTTAATTTAATTTTTTTTTGGCATATGTATTGTAATTTGAAGCGGCTTTTAAAAATATATTGGGTACTACAAAAGCAATTTCTTTTCTTGAAAATTCGGATAAACGGGCAAAAATTTAAATTTAAAGGTTTAGTCGATTCGTGTTATTTCAAAAAATTTCGTGCATAAAGAAAATTATTATTTTTCTCCAACTCGTGTTATTTCAAATTCGTGTATAATAAATTCGTGCAAAAACAGAACTGAGTGTATATATATATATATGTCTTATATATATAAAAATCACATGTCACGATGTTTGTCCGCGATAAACTCCGCAACAACGTAACCAATCTTAATTGTGTTCAGTGTGTGTATAATGGTCCAACTTGAGAGATAGGATAGTTTTTATTTTCATTGAACGCCTAAATATTTTTTATTTACGAATTAAATGTTAAATATGGATAGTTCATAAGCAAACTTTCAGATGGCGGCGTAAATTAATTAATTTACTGTCGAACCTGCTTTATCGACTTTTTAATCATCCATATAGGGCCCATATAGACTATCAAATATGTTATTGAGCGATTATTTTGTTCCTGTGTTTGCTGCAATGGCACTGCAAAAGGGGGAAAAGAAACGAAATTCAATAAAATTTATATGGGATTTCATACAAAACACAACTTGAATAATTTTAAAAATTATCTATGAAATTTCTCATTTTGCTACAATTAAATAATTTAAATTTCTTTTGGCGCTGCAAAAGGGGGAAAACAGAATAAATTCAATAAAATTTATATGGGATTTCATACAAAACACAACTTGAATAATTTTAAAAATTATCTACGAAATTTCTCATTATACTACAATTAAATAATTTAAGTTTCTTTATGAACTATTACTGACAATTACTGACAATATTGAGCATAATATATAAAATATTTTATTTTCTTCTGTCCGTAAAAGAAATACGAAAATAGGTTAAATTTTTCATACAAGTTTGAATGGGAAATTTTGGTAATTTTCATGTTTGAGCGACTTAAGAATAATATTTTATATATTACGCTTAATATATACTCGATAGGATAGTTTTTATCTCAATTAAAAGTTTTAATATATTTTAATTGCGAATTGAATGTTGAATGTATTTCGTAAACACATTTAACGTAAGTGACACAACTTCATCATGGACTTTTTAAATCATCAGCGTAGGCCCCGAAAAAACTGTTGGTTTCAACTTTTTGTTATAATGATACAGTTTTGAAGTTTAACGCATAGCTCTTTCTATTTTGTGAATTATTTTTTTTTTAATTGTGTTGTGGCCCATTATCGATGAAATTGAAATTGAATCTGCAAATTGACTCAAAAATTTCAATTTACTCTGCTATCGTATTTGAATAAATTTTGCCAGATTGTGGTGTTGAAATTCATGTAATATATATTTGTTTTTTCGTAATTTAATTTTTGTAGAAGAAGATAAAGCAAAACAAAAAATAATATTTCTGCGAAAAACGACTAAATTTCAATTTCATCGGCCTTTTTGAGAAATGAGTCACGGCAAATAATACAGAAAAAATCTACTTTACCAAACGTCTTAAAAACATTAAAATTCATTAGAAATCATTAGAATTTTGACAACACGACTTTAAAGTTTATTAATTTTAATGATTTCTCTATGAATACCCAAAATTACGGTTAGTAGTAAATACGTCTAGATAACGTAATGGCCAATAACATGAGCTAATAACACGTCGTTCCGTTTTTTTTGCTTTTGGTTTTTATTTATATTTTAGATTCAAAATCACGAAGGTGGAAAATTTCAAATTTGGTTTGACAAAAAACAGTAAATGCTATAATGATGATAACTAATTTGTATTGTCACTAAATCTGTATTAAAACAATAGTTTGTTAGGGTATTGCACATAATTTATTACTTCTTTTCTAATATTACTTTTAAACGCCGCTTAAAATCATTATTTCATGGACAGTCATTATTTCATGGACGTTTTTGAAAGGTTAATAAATTGTCCAAAAAGGCATAAAAACGATTTAGCTATTTTGAGCCTTTAACGTTTAGAAACAGTTTAAGCCCCAAAAACATTACAGTGCATGCACAATGAAATTACTTTTACCAAGTTTGTATGAAAATTTATTTTGAGGAAAAAAAATTTATTTTTGAAATATATTTTTCTCAATGAAAAAGTTTAAAATTTCTTAACTTTTTCCTCATGATCAATAAAGAATGAAGCTAGCTACAGTTTAAAGCATTGTGCTGATATTAAAAAATAATAATAAAAAGTTGATACCATCAGATTCTCCATTGATACCATAAGATTCTCCAATACCATTCAAAAGACTTCAATTTCCTATTCGTTTGGCTTTCGCCATGTCCATTGGTGGCTTGGCCTTGGCAAATCCATGTTTCTCCCATGGGCAACTATATGTTGCATGCTCACGTGTGGGTAAATCGGCAAATCTTATAGTATTAGCAAAAAACAGGTTAACTAAAAATATTGTACACCGATTAGCACTGATTTAAATTAAAATTACAAATTTTTACTAGAAGACCCACTCGGTGAACTTCGTACCACCTACAATATATTTGTAGATAACATTTGTCAGCGATTATCAATTCTGATCGATATTCTACCTCCAATTCATTGAGATCAATAATAGTGGCTGTATTGTATAACTTGAATTTTTTGGCTATTAAACGAAACTATTCGGGAATACAATTTTTTTCAATTACTTCGGTCTGAAAGACATAAGTATTACATTCTCGAGCCAAAAGTGAAATTCCTACCCCCACTTTCTAGGGCATTTCTCAACGTTTCAGGTCATAACGATTTTAAAACAGCAAAAAAAATGTATATCTGTCTGCTGGTCGATCGTCCGTCACCACCTACGAAATTTAGAAAACCGCTGAAAGGATTTCAAAAATTTTTATTTCTAAAAACAGGTACACTCAATTAAAATAGCCGTCAGGACGATATGTTCGATAACTGTACCAGAAGTGTGTCAAAAAAATCGTCAAGAGTGTCAAAACAAGGAAATATTTATATTTTTTGCTTAAAAACGGTAGTTTTAGGTGATAATGAGTAGTAACCTTGAGTTTAAAGAAATCTTGATAGTCGGGAATCGTATGTGAGATCAAAAAGTAGATTATTTCATTATAAGTTTGTCAAAAAAATATTGTCAGTGTGTCAACAGAATGTTTCATTTAATTTTTACCCAATTTTTTGGAAAAAAATAAAATTAATTATTTGTATGTCATGAAATGTGATTGAACATGCAATTTGAAGTTGTGAATTTTAAATTTTTTCAATATTTTTGGAAAAGTTTCAATTTTTGATTTTGTAAGAATTTCCGGAATGTTTTTAGAATTTTGAAAAAGTTTAAATTTTTGTTTTTATTATAATTTTTGGAATTTTGAAAAAAGTTTGTATTTTTAATTTTGTTAATATTTTTATAATTTTGAAAACAAATTGAATTTTTGAATTTATGAATTTTATAAATATTTTTAGAATTTTGATAAAAGCTTCAACTTTTGATTTTGTAAGAATTTTTGGAAAATTTTTAGAATTTGAAGAAGTTTGAATTTTTGATTTTTTTATAATTTTTGAAATTTTGTAAAAAGTTTCAAATTTTGATATTGTTATAATTTTTGCAATATTTTCAGGGACATATACGATAAAACTTGAAGGTTTTCCAACCCTCGAACACGCAACATATAATTGACCATGCGAAAAGCACGAGGTTTCTAGGTCCAGTCCACAAATTGACATTGTTTGGCCTTGTGACTTATTAATAGTGCAAATACTAATCGAATTGGAAATTCGACAACAAGCTTAAAAATTTCTCCAAAACTCTTTACCAAACACTTTCAAATTTTGACATGCCCTTCGATTCTCAATCCATCTAGATTGATCAGCTAGAATGCTAATGCTCTCTGTTTTTCATATTTCCCAAACGAAAAAATTAAAAAATACGCTTTCTATTCTTATTCCGACTCTTTGAAATTATTTTTGTTAATTCAACAAAATGTACGCGCACAAACTTTTTTATAGGCGTAGCAAAGCACGCCGGGTCCCGCTAGTATATATATATATATATATATATATATATATATATATATATATATATATATATATATATATATATATATATATATATATATATATATATATATATATATATATATATATATATATATATATATATATTTTTTTAAAAAATATTTGTAGGCTGTAATTTTAATTTTCAAATTAAAACAAATTCGTTGGTTGAAGCCTAATTATTTTATTTATAAAATTTATTTTGACGTTTCGATATAATTTATATCATCTTCAGAAAATGGTAAAAAACTATAACAAAATGAATACAAATGAAAAAATCTTAAAAACATATCAAAAAATATTAAAAAAGCAAAAAATAATATTTTACAAAAAATTATCAAAACTTACATGAAACAATCAAAAATAATAATACAAAAGAAAAGAAAAAACTAAACGGAAATATGTTCAAAAATTTTTACGATCTCAAAAAACATTTTCTGTTACTAAGTTAAGAAAAAACGAAATTTGAATAAAGTTAATTAAAATTTAAATCTAAAAAATTAATTTATTATATAATTATAGCTATTTCCTAAATAAGCTGAATCGTTTTGAATATTCAGAAGATTTGAAGATTTCTTTATAAACCACATTTCCAAAATACTACGTTTTCTGAAATGGTTTTCTTTTTTAAAAATAACTACATCTTCCAAAGAAAAATTATGATTATTTTCATGTAAATGTTCCGATAAAGCACTTTTTCCAATTTTGTTAATGTTGTTATCTTTACTATCATTTATATGTTGATAAATCCGTGATTTTAAATATTGTTTTGTCATACCAATATATGATGCGTGACATTCACAAAGAACTTTATAAATCAAATTACTTTGTAAGCATTTTGGAATAGGATCCTTAAGATTTGAAAAAACTGTTTTAGAAAAAGACGAAAAAGCATTTCCAACAACTTTAATTTTGTATTTTGATAATAGATGTCTAATTTTTTCGAAAAGTCCACAAACGTAGGGAATAGCAACAAAATTGTTTACTGTTGAAAGATTCCTGATGTATCTGCTATCTTTATTCATAGCATTTCTTATTTCACGTTCAATAAAATTTTTTGGATAGCTATTAAGTTTCAAAATATGACGAAATAAAAAAAAAAAAAAAAAAAAAAAAATTTTTGAACATATTTCCGTTTAGTTTTTTCTTTTCTTTTGTATTATTATTTTTGATTGTTTCATGTAAGTTTTGATAATTTTTTGTAAAATATTATTTTTTGCTTTTTTAATATTTTTTGATATGTTTTTAAGATTTTTTCATTTGTATTCATTTTGTTATAGTTTTTTACCATTTTCTGAAGATGATATAAATTATATCGAAACGTCAAAATAAATTTTATAAATAAAATAATTAGGCTTCAACCAACGAATTTGTTTTAATTTGAAAAATATATATATATATATATATATATATATATATATATATATATATATATATATATATATATATATATATATATATATATATATATATATATATATATATATATATATATATATATATATATATATATATATATATATATATATATATATATATATATATATATATATATATATATATATATATATATATATATATAACGATATGAGGTATAACGGAATTTAGCGGCACTCTCATGGTCGCATTTTTCGACCTACACCAAAATAATTTTCTGTGTATGTTTCGGCAAATAATGTCTTGGACAAGTTCGTGAACTGGCCATATCCGGGTACCGGTTAAGCGGCTAGAGCCTAAAAAGTCGAATAATCCAGGGCGCTATAACTTCCGTTTGAATAATAATATTTTAATAAAATTTAAAAATATTGAATATTTGAACTTTTTTTTATCATTTTTATCCAGATGACAACTTTGGAGTTTCAGGTTCCTCAAAAATCAGCTGTTTTAAAAATTTACTAAACTTTGCTGCCCTTGATCTAGCTGAAATGGCCAAGCTCATATTTGAAAACTTTTTTTCACGTACTTAAAATATAAATCTTTCCAAAATTTTCAAAAATAATAGTTTAAGTCTAACGGTTGAGACCCTAGGTCTGTTGAAATGAAAACAAACGCAAAAGACAATGCTTTCATCATGTTTCAGTTTATGTTATTTAAATTCATCTTAGCTTTTAAACATACTTTTCAACTATAGCCTCAAAAAATTTCAGCTTTCTAACCCAAAAGGTTCCATTTTTATAAGCATTATAATGCAACCCTTACAAGAAAAATATCAACCCATTTAATACCATAGAAAAATTATCAAAATCTCTTTTGTTTTTATTTTTTTTACTAAGTAACCGTTTGAAAAAAGATTAAATAAGAACAAGAAAACACAACAACAAAAGATGATTTTGAAATAAAATTGTTTGATAATGTTTGATTGTAAATTATGTGTGATGGTATAATTGTAGTTGTGACGTAGTTCATTTGATCTTTGGTGGATTTAATATGTTATTAAAAGTAGTTTAAACCAACTTAAATAAAACTGTTACGAAATTGTATTGATGGAGTTAGTTCGGATAATGTATTTAATTTGGTTCGATAATTTTTTTGAATTATTCTGTTTCTACTTATATTTTTTATTTAAACTAATCTGACTTATCTAATTTTATTTGGACACAAAACCGTCTGACCCCGAAATCTACCTATTTCTAGCGGATATACCTGCCGCTGGGATTTTTTTTAATCTTTTGACTAATGTTGTGGACGAAATTAGAGCAAAATTTCAAAATTCACAATCTATCGTTACCGGTGAATTCAACGTCCACAACAAATCGTGGTTAGAATTTTCTAAGACCACTGATAGCGAAAATAATCGCAGGCAGAAATATTTGTTGCCTCGCACGACCTAGCGCAAATTGTAAAAAGCCCAACTATCACTCCTTGTAGTGGCGGCGATAAAAGTTTTCTCTTAGATCAATTTCTTACATCTATGCCAGATATTACAAGTGTCGATGTTGATAAGGGTCTAGTATTGGAAATTCTGACCATTATCTATAAATCACATCAGTTATAAAAACTGGTTAGCTAAAAGCTAGAGTTCTCAAACCCCGTAAAATATTTCGCTTCTTAAAAATGGTCACCGAATTTTTTTCTAAGTTTCCCATTTGATCGTCATTGTTTTATAATGACGATGTAAATATTTCTGCTCAAAACATTACTGAAATCATTCAATTCGGTATTAACAAATAGGTTCCCTTTTCAATAATGAAACCACAACAACAACATTTGTTTTCGATGGTGGTCAAATTGGCTCTTAAGCAAACCTAGATTATTTAATATTTGGATTCATAACAAAAATCCTGTTAATCGATCCCAACCCAATATCTAAAAGCCAACAATATCAAACCTGATTATTGAAAACGAAACTGCAGGGATTGATAGAGCGAAAGCGGCAAAACTTTCGAGTATGTCAATTTCTGACAAACGTTTTTGCAGTGCCATTAATGCTTTAAATTCTGGTACTAAATCTTCCATCCCCATATTATTGATGGTGATTTAATCGTTACTGACCCTACAAGGAAAACTACAGTGTTCGCGGAGCGCTTTGCTTCTAGTTCGACAGTTTTGAAAACTCCTTACACACCTACTCCGAAAACACTCTTTGAGTAAGAATGCTGGTAAATTGTTAATTTTTACACTGGAAAGGGTTGGCATAATTTCTAAATGCAGCTTTGAGTTTCAACACATTGCAATCTTGGTGTTTTTGGGCAGTATTTAAAAGCCATTGAAGTTTTGTTTGTCCAATAGTTTTCATCCCAAACAACATTTCCGCCTCATTTGAAATTCTGTTCAGTTTGGAATTTACAAAGAAGAAACCATTTCTGGCATTATCATTGTGTGTAATACCTACCAGTCCTTCTTGCGCTTTTAATTTTTTGTTTTGGTGCTCTAAGGCACCTAGGACACAAAAGGGTTCAACATTACAATTAACAACTCCATTTTATCTCCTTGAAACTTTCCGAATATCTGGATCTATTAATTGTAAAACATCCATCTCAGCAAGATTCAGTGAAATCATCAGTGTATAATTTCGTCTATTAATAATAATAATAAATATCAACCGTCCACAAAATACTTAGGAACACCTTTTATGTAGAATTAATTTGTAGAATTAATTTGTACATCACTAAAGACAGTACATTTGTTGTAAATACTGCATTTTGAGAGGGAGATCGAAATTGAATGAATTCATACCGATCAGACGTCTTTTTTCTTTTATTTTTTGTGCTAATACCGAAAATAGAAAAATAATAAATTTTGTTTCAAAAAATAAATTTATAATTAGAAACAATGGAAAGTTATTATCCATGAAGTGATTTGTGATCTAGCTATAAAGTTAAAGAACTGTAAAGTCTTTATATAGTAAATAAATAAGTGAAATCAAATCATATTTTTCATCTTTAGAAAATAGTTAAAAATTAAAACAATATATAAAAAATATCTAAGAAATTTTGGAATGAACAACGATATTACGTATATGTACATAACGTTTTTGCAAACAAAAAATATCCAACCAAACAAGTATGTGACATCAACAAATATTGGAATACAAGAAAAACAAATACTTTTTCAACAAGTAAAAAAATCAGCTGTGAATTATAATTGCTACCAAACATTTTTATATAAGTTTCATCATAACAACAACAACAGGAATAAAAATACAAAACAAGGTATCATTAGTAAAAATATTCTACAGGAAAACAATTATAAAATAAAATCAAGGGATAACAATACAGTGGTGAATAGCTTTATACAAATGCTAATTCAAAAATTATATTACATTTTATTTAAATTTAATATTAAACTAATTTCACTTAAATTTAAGAACAAATATAAAATTCCTAGCTTAAAATTTAATTACGCGAATAATAGTCCATATATAAACATTGAAAGAAAATTGTCAAAATTCACTTATAGTTATGTCTTAGGAACAAATAGATGTAGATCAAATTTATCTAGCTGAAGGCAGTCCACTAATTGTATCTAATAGGTTTTTTGATAACTTACCAGAAACTAAAAAACAAGGTAGCACGTTAGAAATAATTTCATCAAGTGAAACTGATGATGCCATGGAATCTTCTTCAGCACTTTTTGAGAATGAAAACAGAACCCAATATAACACTAGATCATCATTTTTAAAAACAAATACTCAACCTACAAGAAACACAACAAAAAGACAAAAAAAACGAAACGTCAAACCCAAAATACCTAAAACAATAGATCTAATAAACGCAAATTATAATGATGAAATAACCACTGTCGGGCAAACATTAATAACAAATATGATTTCTTCAGCAACGCAAAAATCTAACGACACAGTAACAAACCCATACCAAAATACAATACCACAACAGCAAATACCACATACATTAACAGAGACGCAAAACACTCAACAAATGAGTTCCTCTATGGAAGCATATAGTAAAATTAATACAAATTGTGTATCATTTGTAATGAAGCGCTTTCTCATTGGCGAACCAATGAGAAGGACATAGCAGGAAGCGTACCTAGCGAGATTGATTTTCTTGCCCCAAGCTAGCTGCAGCCCATGGGAACGATAAAGAAACCCTGCTACTTCAGCACAAATACAGAAATGTACGCTATTAACGAAAATATTCAGAAATGGAAAGAAATACAAGTGGAAAAATGGAGACTCTGGCGACCCCTGTTGCGAAAGACCCACGATCAACACGTCCAACCCCCACGTTCACCACATACGCCCACACACATTCACACCCCTTTATCATTATGACATAAGTAATAAAATAAATTTACTCACCCCATGATTAAACCCCGTCCTCCTATTCTGATTCCATCAGCCCTCCATCAGCACGTTGTTCATGTTTGAAATATCTCAAAATTACTTGGTATAACAAAAATGTTGAATGACGTTGCACGTACGAACGTTGTACCAAACTGTTAGGTAGAAACGTTCAATAAACTTGCAATCGTTGGATACTTTTGTTGAATCAAAATGGTAAGTAGAAACGTTATATAAACTTGTAAAATTTTGTTGAATCAAAAATGATATGTAGAAACGTTATATAAACTTGTATAATTTTGTTGAATCAAAAACGTTGTAATTGATGTATACTCTTGTTGAATCCAAAAATGATAAGTAGGAACGTTATACAAACTTGTATAACTTTGTTGAATCAAAAATGTTGTGTAGAAACGTTATATAAACTTGTATAATTTTGTTGAATCAAAAACGTTGTAATTGATGTATACTCTTGTTGAATCAAAAATGATAAGTAAGAACGTTACATAAACTTGTATAATTTAGTTGAATCAAAAATGTTGTAATTGATGTAAAATTTTGTTGAATCAAAAAACGTTGTAATTGATGTATACTCTTGTTGAATCAAAAATGATAAGTAGAAACTTTATATAAACTTGCAATCGATGTATAATTTGGTTGAATCGAAATGATAAGTAGAAACGTTATATAAATTTGTAAAGTTTTGTTGAATCAAAAATGATAAGTAGAAACGGTATGTAACCTTGTATAATTTTTTTGAATCAAAATTGATATATAGAAACGTTATATAAATTTGCAATCGATGGGTAGTTTTGTTACATCCAAAAATGACAAGTAGAAACGTTATACCTGGTTGTAAACATAAACGCCGAATCAATTTACAATTACAGGTGTGTATGGTAACAATTATAGCAATTACAGACGAATACGTTGACATATAACGGTTGCAGGATGCGTTGAAATCCAAAAAATGTAATAAATTGTACCAGCACTAGTTAAACTATCTGTAGAAATAGATCGGTAATGATTTGTATCAACGATCGTGGAGCAATACGTTGAAATGTAATTTGTTGCCGGATACGTTGCAATCCAAAAAAAAAATGTAATATATTGTACCAATACCAGTTACATTATTCATCGAATAAAATTGACAATATGTAAAACATGCGGCAGTAATAGCAAAAATTATATATATCTGTTGCGCTATTAAGTTCCGTAATTTATCAAATTAATACTTGGATTCATTACAATTCAATCCTATCCTTCTCGCAAATTTCATGTAAAAGGTTGAGTGGTAATATGTAAGAATGTTAGCAGAAGGAAAATTATACATATATCCAATAAATACAAATGCTTAGGTAAGTTGCTGATTTACTGGGAACAACATTTCAATTTCTGATCACCTAGGTTTCCTATGTATCATTATTTTTGGATTCACAGGAGGGGCAAATCACAAGCATCAAGCTTTGTTTTTCCAAAATTCATTTAAACAAACAACAAAAAAAATTCCAAAAAAAATATTTTAGACATACTGTTTACTATCGAACATATTTGATATTATATTATATTCACAAATTTGACCTTAACAGTCAATCAGAAAGGAAAAAGTTCATAAATTATTTAGCTTAGGACAAATACAGACAAGTATCATATTTTCATTTCTTTAATAATTAAGCTATATTTTTCTTATGCGTTATTATTGTATAGTACAATACACTCACTAATTTGAAATTTAACAGTCATTCAACAAAACAGTTAATAAATTACTTAGATTAGGACAACTACAGACACGTATCATATTTTCTTTTCTTTAATAATTAGGCTCTATTTTTCCTATGCGTTATTATTTTCTATTACATTACACTCACTAATTTGAAATTTAACAGTCATTCAACAAAACAGTTAATAAATTACTTAGATTAGGACAACTACAGACACGTATCATATTTTCTTTTCTTTAATATAATTTCGTTAATATTCTACTTTTCTTATTCATTATTATCTTCCGTTGTTAAAAATATCTAGTAAATATCACAGTTCAATCAACAAATAAATTTCTCGAGTTCGTGGCAATAGTAATAACAAAAAAAAAGCGTACATCAAAACCGAAAATATCACAGATCAATCTTAAATTAACAAAAAAAATATCACAGTTCAGGCTATCACAGTTCTATCCTATAACCGAAAGGACACGGTTCAAAAAAAAAACAATACATGATTGAATTCTGCACACCGGAACGTGACCGTTAATCAAAACTAACACCGTTAATTGTTGGTAACACAATCACAACTTAATGATCTCTACAATACGTATCATATTTCAAATAATTCACGCACGATTCAAGGACACATACGGTTGTGTTTGTTTTGTTTTATAAACAATATATTTCCTATAAGAATACTACGAACACCACTCTCTTTGAGTTATAACTGTTCCATGAGGTCACAGTGAATCATAAAAAAAAAATGTTACCTCCAGGAACTAATCGTTCCGTTTGTTCCTTTGGTGTCCCCTTGTCCTACGGTACTGGAATGTATCACCTACCGACCTGGGAGATTGTTGACTTCGGTTTTTTGAACAAATTGTAATTTAATTCAACTATTACACACGCGATTCTAGATTTTAGACTAATTTCACAAATTAAACGTCACAAGAACTAGTGAGAACAAGATTTTAATCACCGCAACACAATAAAATATATTTCAATTAATTTGATTCATGGAAAAATGACAGAAGGCCAGTCACCATCGGTTAATAGCAAAATAAATGATGTTCTTTTATGATGTTCTTTATCAGTTAATCAATCAATTTGTCCCTAAATTCAAAATTAAATCTAGTAAATATCCCATCTGGTATTCAAAAAGTTTGTTAAAAATGATTGAATTTAAAAATCTAATTCATAGAAAGTTTAAAAAAACTGGTGATCTTGATTATTACAATATGTTTTCTTCTTTGCGGAGCTCTGTTAAAAGGGAAATTAATGTGTGTTATGCAAATTATTTAAGTGATATTGAAAGTTCCATTTCGTCAGATCCTAAAAAGTTTTGGTCTTTCACAAAAAAATTAAAAAAAACTAATGCTATCCCAGCGTCAATGCGTTTTAAAAACAATGTAGAAAGTTCAACCAAAGGAATTTGTGATCTTTTTGCGACATATTTTCAATCTGTGTACACCAGTACCCCTCTTTATTCCACACCAACATTTGCAACAAGTGATATCTCTTTGGAAGATTCTTTATTTTCTGTAACGGAAGAAGAAGTACTAGCGGTATTAAATAAACTTGATCTAAATAAAGGTTTTGGAGCAGATCTAATTCCTCCTATTTTCTTAAAAAACACTTCTGCATTGATCTGTCAGCCATTAACAATTCTATTTAATAAGTCTTTTGAAAATGATGTTTTTCCTATTAGATGGAAAATAGCTAAAATCATTCCAATTTTGAAAACTGGTGACAGTACTGATGTAGAAAATTATAGACCAATTGCAACATTGAATTGTTTCAGCAAAATTTTCGAAAGAATTGTTCACAATAAACTGTTTGACTTTACTAATATTAATATTATTAAAAACCAACACGGGTTTTTTAAGGGTAGGTCAACTCTTACTAATATGCTTAACTATACGGAATATATTTATGAATCGCTTGACTCTGGTGCTGGTGTTGATGTCATATATATGGATTTTTCAAAGGCCTTTGATAAAGTTAACCACAATATTCTCCTTCAAAAATTACGTAATTTTGGTCTGAATATAAAGTTTATCAGGTGGGTTGAATCTTATCTAAAACAAAGATCTCAATTTGTATGCATTAATGACTATGAATCATTTACTTTCTGTCCTCATTCGGGTGTACCACAAGGTTCAATCTTGGGACCTTTATTGTTTATTTTGTTTATTAATGATATTTGCTTACGCTTGGATTGCAAAGCACTACTTTTTGCTGATGATTTGAAAATATTTAAATCAATCAAATCCATAGCTGACTGTATAGTGCTTCAAAATAATCTTATTAAAATATATGAGTGGTGCAAAAGTAACGATCTATATCTCAACATTAATAAATGTTTTACCTTTAAGCTTAAGCCCAGATCTTTTCAATTACAATTCATTTATAATATTAACAATTTAACTCTATGTGAAAAACAAAGTATTCGTGATTTAGGCATTATTATGGATAACAAATTAAAATTTAATATACATATTCAAGACAATGTTAACAAAGCTTTCAAAATGCTTGGTTTTGTTATCCGAGTGTGTTCAAATTTTCGTTCGTCTAAAACACTTATTACAATCTTTAATTCTATTGTTCGTTCTTTATTAGAATATATTTCGCCAGTCTGGATTCCAAAATATCAAACTCATATTGATAATATTGAGAGGGTTCAAAAGAAGTTTACTAGATTTCTGAACTTTAAATTAAGCTTCCCATATCAACCATATAAAGATAGACTAAAACGATATAATCTATTATCATTGGAACAGAGACGTACAATTGCTGATCAAACAACCGTTTATAAAATTCTTAACCGTAGTATAGAATCAGATTTGGCTAGTCTAATTCGTTTGAATACCACACCTTGTTATAATACTAGGCATTCGTACACTCTGTATTATAATACTTTTCTAACTAATCTAAGAGTTCATTCACCGTTAATTAGATTACAGTACAGCCACAACGTTAAATTTAATCAAATCAATTTGTTTTGCTCCAACTTAGTCCAGTTTAAAAGAAGCCTTTTACATATTGTTAAATTAAATTAAATTAACATTATTTTCTTATATATTTTAAATTCTAATATTATTTATTTTATCTTGTATTAAATATTCTTCTTTTATTACATTAAAATTATCTTTTCATTAACTAAATTAAAACTTTTTATTGTAATTTTTTATATTATTTTTAAATATTGTCTTTAATTTGTATTACTTTTAAATTTAAACTTTTTATTGTAATTTCTTATATAATTTTTTAAATATTGTCTTTAATTTGTATTACTTTTATAACTAGCATGTAATTGGAAATATTTCCGTTTGCTAGTATGTAAATTGAAATAAATAAATAAATTGAAATAAATTGAAATATGATGTAAGAGAAAAACAAACGAATGATAAAACAAACGTAATAGAATTAAGAGCAAACAATTTTACAGTGGCTTATTATATAGCCAAATTTTTAGTCTCGCAATAACTCGAATACAGTGTTTAGATATGAGATAATTAATTTACATCAGATTTTCAAATTATTGGGAACTTTTTATAGTTACACAAAACCGTTTGCTATTTGATAATATTGTACGAAAATAAGGTTGTGACACAAAATATTTCCGACACATCCATAACATTAATAATTGAATTCAAAATGAATTAAATGCAGATTCGATCATGTTATGCTGTTTAGACAATTATTAAACTACAATCTACTATATCAGCACAGTGAAGTTCAGTTCAATAACGGAAGGATTGTGTAAAGCAAAATACTCATATAAAGACAAATCAAATGTTTAACAAAGCAAAAATAGTAATTCTTTGCATGTTGTTGTTGACGATTGGAAATAAATACGCACAGTTGTTATGAGGTTTGAAAATTTCGTTGTTTCATTACGGTTGGTGTTTAAAAAAAAAATTCAAACTCAAGTAGTATGGCGAGAACAATCGAATGGAAGTATAGCGCGCGTCAATTTTAGGGTGTTGTAAGATTAAATTCTGATTAAATTTTAGTGGTTATACGGATGATAATTAAAGAAAATTATTAATTAATTCAAATTAACCAATATTATGTTATATTAATGAATAAATAAAACAGGGTAATTAGTGCAATTTTCTTTCTCCCATACGTTTGTCCGGCTATTGAAGATTTAATTAGGTTTTAAGAAATATAAGGAAACTATGGGTTAAGGGAACTATACGAAATATGACTATTGATGATGAATGGATGAGAAACTATTACAAGCGGTACAGATTAAAATAAGGAACAACAACTAAGGAAGCTGCGACTATAATACACTATGTTCAGACATTAGTCCAGACTATCCATTACACATTGCCTCCACAAATACCGTCATCAAACACTAAAGTGCGAACAATACCATCAACACAAAAAAACATACAAACTATAAAATATAACATACCCACAGAAAACATATTTAAAAATTCAAAAGTCCATGATAAGAACATACAATCACCTGCAGATATTATGGACACAAACACTACGGATGACGCAAATGATTTTATTACAATCATTAAAAATTATAAGAAAGCAAAACAACAGAAACAAAAGATTAGTGTACCAATTACAAATACTGAAACACCACTACCACCTACAAAACAAATATCAACATCGACATATAAACAAACAATAAACATCGACATATAAACAATCTGGATCCACAAAAAAACCTCAACAGCAACAAAAAACACCTAACGCACAAAACAATGTAAATACAGAAAAACAAACCGCTTATAAAGTACCACCAATAAAAATATCGTATATGGATACAAAACATATAATCCAATTGCTTAGAGATTATGCGAAAGTCGACCGATATCACATTAAACAGCTAAAAGGAAATGAACAGCAGGTACAAACATACAATTTCCAAGATTTTGATGCCGCAAAAAACACACTAAAAAAATATGATATGTTATATTACACATATACACCTAAACACTTAAAACAAAAAACATTAGTTCTGAAAGGTCTCTGTCCTGGTGAAGATCCTAAAGAAATTTTACAGGAATTACAAACACACAATTCGGAAACACTAGACTTTACCAAAGCCATTATATATAACCCAAAACGCAGAGAGGATCCAGCCATGCTATTAATCCAAATCTCTCCAACATCCAACATTAATGAAGCAATGAGCATTCGCTTTGTTGATCACCAAGTTGTTCAGTGGCAAAAGCTTGAGCACTCAGGCGTTTTTCAATGCAAGAAATGCCAACGATTTGGCCATGCAGCAGCTAATTGCAGTATGGGTTATCGCTGTGTAAAATGTGCAGATGATCACATGCCTGGCCAATGTAAACTATCGAACGAACATTTAAATCCAATGAAGCAACTTTACTGTGTTTTATGCAACTCCTATGGACACCCTGCATCATACAAAGGTTGTCCTAGACATCGGGCGTTAGTAGAACGCGCTAAACATATTAAAATGGAAAGAGAAAAAATCCAAATAATAAAACAACAAGCTTATAATAATTTCGTTAAACCAAATCTCAACTTCAACGAATTATCCAAACAAATGCCAGAGGCGCCAAAAACACAAAATAAACAACAAACACAATCACATCAACAATTTAAGCATAATCCGAACATTATACCAAATTCGATACTCATTCTAAGTAGTTCAAATGAGGCCCAAATGTCAATAGGAACTCAACCACAACACACTCCATTATCTTCACCACTCACGAATCAGTTTAACAATATAATATCCCAATTTGAGGACAAAATCTCTTAATCCCAATTTGAGGACAAATGCTCTTACTAATGCGATAACTAACATACAAAATCAATTTATCATGGTCAATAAAAGAATTGACCATCTGTTTCATACGTTAGAAATCAATAGTGAGCCATAAGCTCATAAGATTGATAAAGAAACAGTGTGATGGATAGTGCTAGCAAACATGAACGTCAGTTAGATAATCTTAAATGCGTATCAATAAACTGCAATTCCTTGGTCAGCTTGGATAAACAGCATTATATGAATTTATTTCTGCATTCATTTAAACCGGACATTTTACTGATATGTGAAACAAAACTATCAGACAAGCATAAAGTACAGTTTAAAGATTATCACATTATACGGAATGACAGACCTAACAACAGTGGCGGTGGTGGTAGCAAACATGAACGTCAGTTAGATATTTGCTCTGTATATGTCACCGCTCAAACAACAATACCATCACAAGTATTTGAAAATGAACTTTACGATTTGTTTATAAAATTAAAGCTACAGAACTTAAATAACTATTATATAATTGCAGGCGACATAAATGCAAAACATAGTAACTGGTGAAACACAATGAATAATACGCGAGGTACATTCTTATCTAAATGGCTTATAGATACATACATGTTAAACAGATGTCAGTTATATCATCCTATAACACCTACATACCCATCTGGTAACTCTTTCCTAGATCTATGTATTGCAGATGCCAGATTGAAAATATCCGCCAACAATAACAACAAGATAACAGTATTACCGTATGATAGCGATCATAATGCTATCCAAATCTATATCAAATTAGGTAGCAGCGGTTGTTATGTTAATAACGAAATATTTAGTTGTAGTGATAACAATGACGAAAGCTATGAGAGTAATTTAATAAACGATCGGGAAAATGCTTCGTTTTCAAATTTAAATACCCCAGTAATAGAAACGGATAGTAATAGAAAACGATATGGATTTAAATTTAGACTATGGAAAAGCTAACTGGAAAAAATTTGGAAAACGTTTAAATAAACAAGCAATCAATACATTTACATTAAATGACATAGAGAATAATTTATCAAATCGAAATCTCAACAATAAAGAAATAGAAGAAATTCTTGTAAAAATCAATGAATTAATACTTTGTGAGATGTAACATTGTATACCGAAACGTAAGGAACGTAAGTCTTTATTAGTAGATCAAACACTAAAATGCTCCTCTAACCCGTTTATCGAGAAACTGTTACAAACAAAAAAGAAATTAGTCTCTAAACTATTTAATTTATACCGTAGTGGCCTAAATAATCAATCGTATGAAATAAAACAAGCTAAATCAATTATAAAATGTTTGAAAATAATTATAAAAGAAAAATTTCATGTTTCCGTTAACCAATACTGGACCAAAAGATTAAAACAAATTCAAACTAATAGTGAAATGTTTCCACAAATTAACAAGCTATTCTGCCAGAGGCGTAGCTAGGGGGGGGCGGGGGGGGCGTTCCGCACCGGTTGTCACCCGTTTTGGGGTGACACCCGAACGTAAAAAACTTAAACAAACCATCACAATGTTTTCAACGATAAATCACTTCGAAAGCATTTTGGGGTGACACCCGAACGTAAAAAACTTAATCAAACCATCACAATGTTTTCAACAATAAATCGCTTCGAAACCGTTTTGGGGTGACACACGAACGTAAAAAACTTAAGCAAACCATCACATGTTTTCAACGATAAATCACTTCGAAAGCGTTTTGGGGTGACACCCGAACGTAAACAACTTAAACAAACCATCACAATGTTTTCAATGATAAATCACTTCGAAACCGTTTTGGGGTGACACCCGAACGTAAAAAGCTTAAACAAACCATCACAATGTTTTCAACGATAAATCACTTCAAAACCGTTTTGGGGTGACACCCGAACGTAAAAAACTTAAACAAACCATCACAATGTTTTCAACGATAAATCACTTCAAAACCATTTCAACCAGGTTATCCATATAATTTTAATTTATAAATTGTGATAGCTTATAAATGTGTCCTATTGGTTCAAAAAGGATTTATTCTACTTTTTAAAATTCTTGAGTTATTACGTAAAATAAAATTTTAACAATATGTGCGTATTTCTTTTTTTTTAATCGAATCAACATGCTAGCGCATTGAATACAATCACCACAATTACTCAATAGCTTTGAATATTCCTATAGATACCATATTGACCGTTTCCTTTTACGGTACATTATTTAGTGTACAAGAATGATTCTTTAACGACCAGGTCTGAAAACACATATGCTGAATAATGTATAGGAAAAGTGGTCTCCGTCGATAATGTGGCACCCTGTGTCTATAGGGTGTCACCCTTGAGTTGCAATGTCTTTATTCCAAAATTATTTCTAAAATATCAGTTTAACTTTACTACCTAATATGTTTTGCATTTCAAACAAATTAATTGCAAACACCTAAGGAAACCAACAATCAAATCACCGTGTTTGTAAATAATCTCAAAATAAATTTTTTTTCCTTAATAAGACAAAAATATTTAATAACATTGCAGTATTTCAATAAAGAAATGGTATTGCTTCGTATTACTTTGACAAAATAAAAAATTTTAATTTATGTTAATCAAATCCATTTTTTAATTGTGATACAGAGAAGAAGATATGGGACTAATTGGACAAAATCTGGGATTAATTTTTATTTAGTCAATTGTGTGGATATGATTTCGGATCTTGGACATCTGTCCAATATGACGAACATAAGGATGAATTGTACCCATTGTACAAAACCTGAGCATCATTGGATTGTTGTCTGGATTTAATTAAAACGAACGTACAATAATTTCGAATTGTAATTTTATTTGATCTGAGTTATTAGTTTTACTGTTTGTAAATGGTAACATTTTGAACATTAATTTACATCATGTAAAAGTTTAGTTTAATACCAAGTATATACCACGCTATATTTTAATAGGATAATACCAAATATATAAACAAATAATCTATTCCTATTGTTTTATAAATAGAAGTATTCTGCAATTTTATGTCACAAATACTTTCCGGTCCATCCTTTAACCATTTTTTAAAATGAAAATATTTAAATTTTATTTATTACAATTTAATTGACATGAATATAAAAATGGAAAAACAATTTCAAATACAACAGAATTTACATACCAAAATAGTATGTATTGCATGGAACTTTTTGTTCAAAGGTCTGTATCTTCGACATTTACGGTTGATATGACGAAATGTGGATCGCTTTAAGTTTAGTCTATTATAAAGCTAATAAAACATATATCTTTACGCTGGTATTTAATTCATCGTGCCGTATACATCTTTATATATATAATCTTACAGGTGATTACCAAAACAAAAAACTAAAACTATTACATATTATTATACTAAATTAGTGTTTTCTTTAAATCGTAAGAAATAATTAAATGTAAGTACCATTTGTTAACTAAAACAAAAGCAATGCAATTAACTTATTTAATATCATTTGTTTTAATGCTTTATATGGAGTAGTTTGTTGAACGCCTTTTTATGTTAGTACAAATCCAAAGACATGCTAAAAATTTCAGTTTACTTTTTAAACTAAGAAGGATTAATTAAACATCTAAACTAAAGCAAAATTAGATTACATTTTAGTGTTCCTAGGTCTTGATGGTTTTACAAGATATATTTCGTTTACGTTCTTGCCTATATTAGTAGAAGAGAATAGGTACGTTCGATTTGACTGAAACAACTTAAAAAAACAACAACAATTGCATTCAATTTATCAGTTGTATCAGTTGCTTCAGTCAAATCGAACACGCCTTATATTAGTAGAAAAAACGAAATTTCAGGATGCAAAGTTCAGGTTTTTGGGCATATTATTATTATTGAGGATGAAGCTGACTTTAGTTTTTTCAATTCATTTTAATTGTATGTTAGAACTTTATGATGCCAATTTTTGCAAACTTTTCATTTATTTTAATTTTATTGAAAAACGGTTTTGTGATTTTTAAAACAACCCAAAATGCAATAAAAAGTATAACCCTTTGCGTTAAAAAGCAATTGTTATAGAATTGCTTTGCATTAAGCAATTGATAGTACATATATCAAAACTAAAATTTTACTCAGCGTTCTTTGGATTACATAACTATCATATATTGAACATTTTAAAAAATTACTACTGATAATTTTTTAAAATGTTCAATATATGAACATCCAAGGGCGGTGATAATTCGAAATAATCTTATAAAAATTTCGAAAGCAAATACATATATTGATAATAGCACGAAGCCGTAGGCCGAGGGCTATTATTAATACCACTTGTTGTAGGAATTTTCCAAAAAATTATGAGAATTTATCAACGAACGAGGGGAATTCGTTTAGAAAATTTTTTGCCATTTTACATTTCTTTATATATTTTTTATGAATTATACGTTGGCCTACTGCCAACCATATCAGTTAATTATTTCAAAAATTATTTCATAATTTTTAATATCCCAGTAGGCCAGAAGTATAATTATTTGTTATTAATATAATTCAAATGATATTGGTGAAATTGAATGATGTCATTACATTTTAGAGAATTTAATTGGTTTAAATTAAAATAAAACTAAAGCAAAAAATTTTGTATTTTATTTATTTAAAAAAAAAATTAAAATATAAAAATATTTTGGTCTCCAAGTTGTTTTTATTTACTAATATAATAATTTATTTGAACTAAATTTATTTAAAAAATCCTTGTAACATAAATGTAAAGCCTTCAAATTTTGTTTAAAAGTGGTATAGTTATGATTGTTATTAACTAAATGGTTTGATTTTTAATTTAAAAATAGACTTTAAATTTTGATTATTTTTCTTCTTAGATTTTTAGACGATATTCCTTAAATCAGTCTTTAAAACATTTTTCGATTTTCCAGATGTAAAGTTTTTCAAAAGAATCACAATTAAATTTGTAAATTATTGAGCATGATTCTAATTGGATATTTAATTTTGGTTTCAATACTTTATATAAAATTCTAAAAGATGGATTTTATATTTATATATTTTTAAATGGTTCCTAATAATATTAAGCATATGATTTGTATATTCCATTTTATCAAATATTGTTTAATATAAGTTGTTGCAAGGAATTTTAAATAAATTAATTCTGTTAGTGTATTTAATCGTTAACACAGTGTACTTATTATGAAATAGACATATGTATCCTACAAATATATTTAGAATTAAAGGTTTGCTGATACCTACTATAATTAAAAATATTTTTTTAGATTTCGTCTAGCAAATATCCCAACAAATAAATATGCCACGAGGAGTTCATACTTCTAAAAGAAAAAGCGGGTTCCAGCAGAGAAAGACCAAACAGGCTAAAATAGATGATGTTCAGAGCATATCTGGATCGATTTATAAATATGTTACAAAACCTGATGATAGCCAAAGCTCATCAAAAGAAACTGATTCTCACGTTATTGCAACGAATGTTTCAGAGAATATTGGCTCATCTTTAGAAAGTAACAGCGACAACACAGAATTAATAATGATAACGATGATGAAGAAGATGAATGATGATAACCATGATGAAGACGAATCAGAAAAAAATACTGAAAATGATAGTGATAATGCTGCTAATGCTTCTACTATCGAAGACAGTATTTGTATGAGAGAATCACTTCAGGACTTAAGAGATGTATCACATTGGAATATACCCGTCTCTGATAATGTTCGCATTGAAATCATAAAAAAAGGAAGTGAACATTTTCAAAATAGAGAAAGGCCGTTGCCTACTGTATCTAGACCCGGGTTAGACACAAAAGTAATGTTCGCCATCTTTCTAAAGAATGGTTTTATAAAGTGATGCCTAATGGAGAAAAAATTCTGCGGTCATGGATGGTTTATTCTCCTATAAATAATAGCCTGTACTGCTTCTGCTGTCGTATATTTGCTGTCACCAATAGTTGTAATATAAATTCAGCATTTACGACTGGATTTCAGAAGTGGTGGAAACTAAATCCCAAAGTAGCCGACCATGAAACTTCAAATGAACATCTGGAGAATTTTGAAAAGTGGAAAACTTTGGAAATGAGGTTGAAATGTCATAAAACGATAGGAGACGCAGCCTTACAATTAATAGATAATGAAAAACAGAAGTGGAAACATCTTTTATCCAGATTATTGGATATAACATTCTTTTTATCTAAACAAAACCTAGCATTTCGGGGACATGATGAAGGACAAAGTTCTTCAAATAAAGGCAATTTTTTAGAACTAGTCAATCTATTGTCAAAGTATGACGTAGTGTTAAAAGAACACATTTGAATTTGGAGCATGGCAAATCACCAAAAGTATCATATCTGTCACCAGATATACAAAATGAGTTCATAAATGTTTTAGCGAACCACGTAAAGTTTAAGCTTGTCAACGAAATTAAATCAGCTAAATATTTTGGAATTATGTTTGATAGCACACCTGACATTTCACATATTGATCAAAAGTCTGAAGTGATTCGTTATGTGAAAATGATGGTAGAAAAGTGGAAGTCAAAGAAGTATTCCTTGGATTTTTTTCTTTACATGGAAAAAAAGCTGCTGATTTAAGCGATCAAATTCTTAAAATTGACGGTTTAGAGGTTATGAATTGTCGTTCCCAAGGTTATGATAATGCAGCTGTTATGAGTGGTATACATGGAGGAGTGCAAGCTATTATTAAAGCAAAAAATAACAAAGCAATTTTTGTGGGCTGCATAGATCATTCAATTAATTTATGTGGCCAACACTCATTTGCACAAAATGTAGCCTGTGTAACGTTTTTCGGAACAGTGGAGGCTATTTTTACATTTTTTTCTGCTTCGACTAGCCGCTGAGAAGTGCTTGTTAAACACAGCAAAACAACTGTTAAAAGCCTCTCAACAACGCGTTGGAGTGCTCATTATGCTGCAGTAAAAGTATTGGCCGAAAAGTTTGATGGGATTGTGGCTGCAATTGAGAAGCTAAGTGATCAACAAGAAAATGTAGACACTAGAGGCGCTGCACACAACCTTATGCATGCAGTGTGTGATTTTACGTTTCTTTGCTATCTTTTGTTTTGGAATGATGTTCTTAGGGAAATAAATTGTGCTCAGATTGGATAGCAAACCAAAGGCTTAAATATTAATCAATTAATAACAAAAATAGAGTCACTTCTTCTTTATATTGAAGAAAAACGAAATGACATTGTAGAACAGGCAATAGATCTTACTGCGACGAAATCGGAGAGCTATGACATTCCAATGGAAAGACGAATTCGTCGTAAAAAAACGAATGGCTGGTGAGTTGGCTCCAGATGTTGTACTGACACTGAGAGCTGAACTTAAAAAGGACATGTTGGAATGTCTTGACCGATTCAGTGTTGAACTTCGAACAAGACTGAAGTCAGTTCAAGATGTTGCTTCATTGTTCGAGGTTGTTCAGACAAAGGCTCTGCTTTTGGCGAACAGTGAAGAGTTGAAATTATCTGTATCAAAATTTACCAGTTTTTATGATGAGGTATCGGAAACAGAACTCCTCACAGAGATACCAAGGTTGAGGAGGCATTTAAAAGCGACCAATATTACAGTTTCTAACTGGGTGTGCCTAGACTTTTTGAAATTCATCGTGGAATGGGATTTTACAGAATCTCTTCCGAATCTTATGGTCGCACTAAAGTTATTTATGACTATTTGCGTATCAGTGGCTACGTGTGAGAGGAGTTTCAGCAAATTAAAATTAATTAAAAATTACTTGCGGGCAACAATGACCCAAACGAGGCTTAAAAATCTTGGCATATTAACCATAGAACATGAAGCAGCACAAAATATAAATTTTGAAGTTGTGATTTCTGAGTTTGCAGCTGTTAAAGCTAGAAAGAAGAGATTTTAAGTGTATGTATATAATATGTATGTGAGAGTATATTAATTCTACTCTTATTTTTCTTTTACTATACTTTCCAGGGTTGCCACTTGGATACATTTGTATTAATTTGGATACATTGTTTAAAAATTTATTAAATGGATACTGGGTACCAAAAATTCGCAAAACTACTGGAATGGATACAATTTATTCGCAAGAAAACATTGTGTATAAAATGCATTAAATGCATTTGAAAATGTTAATAAATTGTGTTACATTGTTCGTCGTATTCTCTTTTAGTAGAAGATAAAGGAACAGAAAATTGGCGAACAGTGTAGCAAATATAAACAGTTGTGGAAAAACGATAACATTTTTTGTAAACAGTTCTGAATTGAGTGCATTTAAGGTTGCATTATACCGTAACCGTTGCAATGAAAAAAAGGAATTCCAGGTATATTTTGCGCTGAAACCGCACAATATAGGTCGTTCTCAAATAAACTAGCAACATCAAATAATCATGTATACATTTGGATACTCTTTTTTTATACAACTGGATACATTTTAATTTTTTTGAGTGACGTGACGACGCTGATACTTTCCTAAAAGATTCATTTTCATACATCAATATGAAAGAATGTATAATAAAACAGTACTTTAATTATATATAACTTATTAATAATAATGCTCATTTGCATTAATTAAATAATTTGTATTAATTAAATAAAATTATAAATTACGTATATCGGCTTTTTATTAATATTGACAGTTTTCATTCTTGGGGTGACACCACAATATCTGCCCCGGGTGTCACCCATGCTAGCTACGCCACTGTATTCTGCTCAAATAAAAATAAAAAACTACAATTACCACAAACATTAAAGATACAAGGTAACACAGAACTACCACATAATCTAATAAATAATAACGAAACTATCACTGAAAATGAAAATATCGTTATAAGCAATAGCGTTGATAAATTAAATATAATTGGGCACTTTTTTGAACAAATTTACAATAAAACAAACACTGATATAAATATTAACACAAACCAAAATGATACAACAAATATGCAGGACGCAGAACTACAACAACAATCGGATCAACCAAGCCATCTACTAATGACAACAAATACCTCGACAACAGCTCTACAAGATCAACTACAAAAAAACAAGATAATTTTAAAATTGTCCCTGAGATAGTAAAACAGTTTGATGAGTCCATGAAAGACAATACCCATTGTATTAAAACAATCGTTCGTTTCTCCATGGACTGTAAATCGCATCAACTTGAAAACTACCCCAACTCAAGTAATTTCGGCATATATGATACCGCCGTTGATAACAACTTTTATAATAATGACATGATTGATGTTACAGTAGAGGACGACAGGATGGATGATGGGGACAATACACCATTATTGGATGCAACTCGCGATCACCAGTGGCGGATTACCATAGAGGCGGAAGAGGCGGCCGCCTCGGGCCCCACATGCACAGGGGCCCCCTCGCTACAAATAGTATTGATATTTTATAGGTATTCAAATATCAGATGACTGCGTTCATTCAACCAAAGTTTTTAAACCTAAAGAGTTTTTTAATATTATCCCACATGTAAAAGTGTTAGGTTGTCAATTTGTATTACTTTTTTTCATGTATGTATTTATTTTAATAATTCTAATTTGATAGTTTTATAATTTTTTAATGTATAAATTCGTTTTCCAATTTGTATAGTAAAAAACATTTTGTTTTGAAAAGTTCCACTGTTACGAATGAATATTAATACTAAAACTTTATTTGCAATGGGCTGTTATTATATTAATCGCAAAATTATTGATAAACACAAAATCCATGTACATATTTTAGATTAATTTCATATATAACTAAATAAATGAAAACTTTTTAACGTGTAGAATTGAAATCTATTATTGTATGCTTAAAATCCATGTATTTTTTATACAATACATGCTAAATTCATCATTTGGATTAACGTTTGAAAAGGGTTTCCATATGATATGATTGATATAGTATAGGTGTTTTAGCTTTAGTTGTATATTTCGTTTTATCAATGTTGATTGGAAAAAAGATTGTCTAAAAATTTTGTTTGAAAAATTTGCAAAAAAGATTGTTTGTTGCTGGACGTATTGATAACCAAATAGCTCGTGAAATTGAAGTACAACAAAAATGCTGGCGGGAAGTTTTAAAAAGAGTTGCAGCTACAGTAAAGCTATTAGCTACTTTGGGCTTAGCATTTCGTGGCCATCGAGAAGATATTGATTCGAACAGAAAAGGAAATTTTATGACATGCATTGAGTACCTATCCCAATTTGATGATTTTCTTAAAAATCATTTGGAGAGGTACAGCAATCCAGGAAAAGGTAATGTAAGTTATTTATCACATACCACATGCGATGAATTTATAAATTTAATGGGAACTGAAGTAAAAGAACACCTAGTTCAAGAAATTCAGGACTCTTTATATTATTCAATTATTGTTGATTCTACGCCAGACGTGAACCACACTGACCAACTAAGTTTTATATTAAGGTACATTGATAAAGTGGGCGATGCGAGAGAACGATTTTTGGATTTTTACAAATTGAAAATTACAATTCAGAATATCTAGCACAACTTATTTTGAAAACTTTAAACAATTTGTCTTTGGATATTAAAATTTGTTGCGGTCAAACATATATGGCCGGAAAATATAATGGTTTACAAGCCAGAATTAAAACTCTAAGTAAAACCGCCATTTTTATTCCTTGTACAAGTCATACGCTTAATTTAATTGGAAATTATGCTGCAGATGCCTATTCTACTGCGGTGTATTATTTTATCTTTATCCAAAATATATATGTATTCTTTTCTTCATCTACTCACAGATGGAAGTTGCTTATTGATAATTTTTTCCGATCCTAATTCCAAACATATTAAAAAATTAAGTGACACAAGTGACAAGATGGTCTGCAAGAGCTGATGCAGTATCCGCCTTGCGGTTTAATTACAAAAATATTAAAAGCGTTCTTATCCAAATTAGCGAAAATGAAGACGAAGAACCGATTACTAAAGTTGAGGTTAAAAAATTAGGTAGCTCTTTCGATGAATATGAATTGCCTTATTAACCGTTCTATGGGATATATTATTGCAAAGAATCAATAGTACTAGAAAATCATTTCAAAATATTCAAACGAACTTATTACAAGGAGCAAAACTGTTTAATTCTTTGTCACAATTTATAAGGGATGTTCGGAATGATTTTGAGAGCATAGAAAAGCAAGCAAACTTATTAACAGACAATATTAGCTACAAAAAAGGACGAAAAAGAAAACGCAAAATTATGTATGATGAATCATCTGCAAATGATACACAGCTAGTAGGACGAGAATTGTTTATTGTAAGTACTCACAATATGATCTGTGATAGATTTGCCACTGAAATGTCTACCAGAACGTCCATATATGAAACTGTTTTAAATAATTTTAAATTATTTTTTGATCAAAATATATCCAGTGATGAAGTTGACAAGTGTATTTTAGAATTGTCAAATACATATGCGAGGAATATAGAAGTACAATATTTTAAAGACGAAGTGCATCATTTTTTAAAATATATAAAAGAAGAGAACATCACTTGTCCATTTAAGATGTACAAGGTAATCATTGATGGCCTGCAATCTTCATTTCCCAATGTGGAAACTATTTTAAAAATATTTCTTACATTGCCGATATGCAACGCAAGTGGGGAACGATCTTTCTCCGTTCTGAAGCGGATAAAAAATTATTTAAGAAATAGTCTTAATCAAACTCATTTGCAAAATTTTTGGTAAAATCTTAGGCCCCAAAATTTTGTTCCGCCTCAGGCCCCTTAAAGGCATAATCCGCCACTGGCGATCACCAAAATATCTTTAATAACGGGAATGAAAATTCGAATTAACTTAACTACAATGATAATTATAATTATATTAAAAACTATTTTGTAACCCAAGAAAAGTTGACCACATTATTTAAAGCCACAAATAAAAAAAATACGGAAGCAAGAATAAATAAAATACCAAATATTGTGTTAAAACATATGCCCGAACATGTTATTAAACTGTACACAATACTTTTTAACAACTTACTAAACAATTCAAGCTTTCCAAAAATGTGGAAACTGGCTAAAACGCTACCGATACACAAAATTAACAAAGTTAAAGAAGATCCATCAAACTATCGGCCCATTTCATTGCTGCCCAATATATCCAAAGTATTTGAGAAGATAATAAAAGAAAGCGTTGAACAAATCACCTTAAAAAATAATATTATTCCGACCCATCAATTTGGATTTAAGAGTAGACATTCAACTATTCATGCAATAAATGTCTTAGTATCAAATCTGATGTGGTCACGAAATAACAACAAATACATTGGGGTTTGCACAGTGGACTTAAAAAATGCTTTTGACACTACATGGCAAGATGCAATCATTTATAAAATGTTAAGATACAAAATACCTAAACATATCATATACATAATCTACAATCTAATTAAAAACCGTTCATTCTTTTTATCGGCATTTACATCAAACTTAAATGATTTAAATAAAGATGGAATTAACAATGCTATCCGTTCTAACCGTATATTTTAAATAAAGAATGGATTACAGCAAGGAACAGTATTATCACCAATACTATTCAACCTATATACAAGTGATTTACTACAATCATATGGTTTTAACAAATCAAAAAACAAAAATATTATTGCGTACGCAGATGACATCGCACTATATTGTGATGGGATAGATGTTAAAAAAATACAAACAGACTTACAAAACATGGTAAACGATGTAGTTGAATATTCAAATCTTTGGTTACTAAATATCAACATAAACAAGTGTGAAAGCATATTATTTCGACCCCCGCTTAAATTTGCTAGGAGTGGACTTAAAAAGTTATGGAATAAATTTGAGATTAGAATCAATAATACCAAAGTACAACCCAAAACGATCATAAAATATTTAGGTATTAATATCGATCAGTACCTTTACTTCAACGAACATTTGAAAATACAATTAAATAAAGCACAAAAATTATTATGTATGCTGAAAAGATTATTCTTCTCCAAACATATAAATTCTAGGGTCAAAATAATATGTTATCAAACATTTGTTAAACCATTGCTAACATATGGATGCCCTATTTGGTATAACGTCAACGCGACGCAGATGGAGAGGTATAGAGTGTTCGAACGTAAAATATTACGATCCGCTTTAAAAGTACATGAAATACAAGTAATAAATGCACGCAACACTGGCATATACAGAAATCTGAGTAATCAAAAAATATATAACATGGCTAATATTCACAGAATTGATCAAACAATCATACAGCTAACCAGAAATCATTTTCTAAGATGCCGTGCTGTGAAAAATAATTCGCTGATCGAACATATATTTTATCCAAATAACCTCTACTTTCAGAAAACTCTAAGTACAGGTTACATCCCACCCGAAGCCTTTATTTATTTGGACTCAAACGGCTATATCATGGACGAAAACAATATACCAATAATCTATCATATGAACCGGAAAACAACAGACAAACGAATCATATACGATCCAAACATTAATACACAAAATACACCGATAAATCAAAATTTGCGATTCCAAACTAAAATACCTAATAAAATAAAAGGCAAACAAAAACACATTTTCAACCCCGAATACAATACACAAATATGGTGGTTAAACGAAAATAACATCTGCAATACTAACAGTATTAACAACTATGACAGGTAACATTAGTAAGCACATGCTCAAACTGTTTTCTAGCCCTCCGGCCCCAATCATCGAAACGTCTCGTAACTCATCAGAGTTTCAGGATGGGTTGATGACCGGGATCGGAGGTACACAATATGAATAAATGAAAATAAATACATAACACGTTACCTTGTTTTTGTAACAAAATATTTATTTAGTCCTTAATGATTTTATCCTAGTTCTAAGTTTGTATTTCTTTATGTTGTACTCGTATTGATAAAATACAAACAGTTTTAAATAAATCATGAACAAAGAAGATTTAAACTAAACGGATAACGTCTAGCTAAATTTACCTACAGTCAAAATGATGTCCAAAAGACAAATATATTTAATTAAAAATACAATTGGATTAATTTAGAGAGTCTCAATAAGGGACCATTAAGTTTAGCATTTAAAAATGTATAAAAGTAGCTTTTTAACTTTTTCTTTAGAAATAATACACAAATTGTAAAAAAAAAATTGAAATAAAAAGACCTTAAAACTAAACTGCATTTTGAGAGATAAACATTAAAAAAGGATTCTCATGAGTACAAGATTAATCTGAAATTAGTGGCTACTGTCCACCATCTAATTACTGATTTACGAAGAGATTGATACCACTTGCGTGTTTGTATCATTAGAAATCTCACGGCGCAGCCTGCAAGCTAACTACAACGTTTAAATAATTTTCTTAAAAAACAAAAGCCCTTGACAATGAACAAGAAAATTATTCGAAACGTTTGGTATTGAATAAAAATAAAAAATGGCTACAAACAATAAATATTTGTTACGAAATATTAACATTTTTTTCGTATGATATTATTTCCCCTTTGTGGTACAAATAGTAATTAAGTCTTTCAGATCGAAGTCATTTGATCCAATTGGCCCATGGGCCATGATTGAAATTTTATTTTACAAAAACCAATTTTCAAAGCCTACTAAATCAATTGTTAATCAAACCGTACTACAAAAAGCAATCACTATGTAGTTTTAACTTTTTTTTGTATGACATAGTTTCCCGTGTGTGGTGCAACTAGGAATTAAGTCTTACAGATCAAAATAACACCAACTTTTTTTTGTTATATATTACCGTTTTGTTGGATTCAACAGCTAGTACTTTCCAAAGTGGCTACGATGGCATTTTTCCAGAATTTCTTAAAAATACTTAAGCAGTGGCTGCTAACAAAATTTTTCTTGGATGTCTTAGAAACCAGCAATCTACCAAAACATTTTAAGACTATGAAAGTGATAGCGATACTTAAGCCAGGTAAACCATCCAATGAGCCAGGCAGCTATTGCCCGATCGCCCTTTTGAGCACCTGCTATAAATTGCTAGAACGGCTCATATACAATCGTATCGCACCGATATTGAATGACCAGATCCCAGTCGAACAAGCTGGTTTTCATCCCAATCGCAGATGCACTGACCAACTGCTCGCTCTAACATCCTATATCGAAGCTGGTTATCAAAAACAACTAAAAAGAGGCGCAGTATTTATCGATCTTACTGCAGCATATGACACGGTCTGGCGAATTGGGATTATATAAATGCTGTTCAATGCAATACCTTGGAGCACCATCTCGCGTTTAATTAACAACATGTTGAGCAATCGTGTATTCAAAGTTCATCTAAATAATTCCTGTAGTAGGTCCAAAATGCTTAACAATGGTTTGCCACAGGGTTCCGTCCTGGCGCCATTACTTTTTAATTTGTACATTCATGACATTCCTGACACAACATCAACGAAATTTGGTTACGCTGATGATTAGACTCTGGCCACTCAAAACAAAGACATGGGTGTCTTGGAGGATTTGCTCTCATCTAACCTGGCGATAATGCATGACTATTTTCGAACGAGGAGCATATTTCCCAATCTAAGTAAAACCGAACGCTCCTGTTTCCACTTAAAACACAAACTGGCAAAACACGATCTATCAGTGTTATTTAATGGCACTGTCAATAAATACAATCAACAGCCAAAGTACCTGGGCATTACTCTCGATAGAACTCTTTCTTTCAAACCCCACCTAGAAAATACGTGAGAAAAACTTAAAACGAGAAACAATATATTGCACAAGCTGGCAGGCTCGACATGGGGTGCTACTCCAGCTACTCTCCGTACAACTGCTCTAAGTCTGGTTTACTCAGTGGCTGAGTATGGCGCACCAGTCTGGTTGAATAGCACACATACTCAAAAAGTTGACTGCGAGCTGCATGCCACGATGCGTACTATAAGTGGTACTATCAGATCCAACCCTTTACCTTGGCTCTCTGTGCTAAGCAATATCGCTCCACCTGCACTCAGACGCTCGCATGCACCCATGCATGAACATAAAAAGGTAACCAACAACATCACGTTACCCTTGCACGAATATTACGATGACCACACTCGTTGTCGATTGAAACCAAGAAAACCTCCACATAAAACTGCCAGCAACCTGCTGGCAACTAATTTTAATATCTTGGATGCCTGGGACACCTTCTGGCATCATTACAACACAACTGGCCTTTTTATTTCTAACCTGACTTCTACCCAACCTGGTTTCGATCTGCCACGTCACACTTGGACTACACTAAACCGAATAAGAACGAATCATGGACGTCGTGCTGATTCTTTCTACAAGTGGGGTATTTGAGAGTTCCCTGAGTGTGACTGCGGCACTCCACAACAAACCATAAAACACATTGAAACTATTTGTCCAATTAGATGGTACAATGGCAACATCTCAGACATCCATTTGGCCACTCCCGATGTTGTAGCATGGATGGACTCGCTCGATGTAAACATCTAATGTTCAAAAGTACTGCCCAATGTTCAAATATTTTAATTTTTTTTACTAAAAGACGCGCAATCAAATCGATTGTAAGTTCATTTAATGTGTATCCATGTTTTGTTTTAGGTAGATTTCATAGAAGAGTCTACCTATTTTAAGTTTAATTTTTAATGTGTCACAAAAAAAAACATACGCTTATAAAAAAACTGTCCATAGTTTTGCTGATGATAGCACGTTTAATTCATCTCATGTAGACCCTAAATTATATTATCCTCTGTGCATAATAACTGTAGATCTAATTTGATAGATTAACGAAATAATGATCTTAAAACACTTTTGGATTGGAGGTTTTCTAATAGTATTAAATTAAGCAAAACTCAGCTTTGTCGTTTTTCTAAATTGTCTACAACTAATCCGTTTCCATTAAAGTTTGACTCTAAAGATCTTGCAGAGAAAAAAATTGTCAGAATTCTAGAAGTAGAAATTGAAAATAATATGAAGTTAAATTCTCATATTTTTAGCCTAGTTCAGAATGCTGTTCATAAGTTGGGCTCTTAGGGACGATGTCGTAAGTATTTTAATAGCGAACAGCTTCTTTTAATATAGAAATCGTTTATACGTCCCTGCATGAAATACTGCTCTCACACTTGGGGTGGCGCATATATTAGTAGTTTGACGTGCATTGATTCTGTTCAGCACAGAGCTATGTAACAGTTTGGCCACTCAACTTTTACTAATGAGCTTGATTCCTTGCAGCACAGACGAAATGTTGCTGATAATTTACTATAAAAACATTATGGATGAACGAACATTCACAGAGATCAAGTCAATTTTACCTGAACATCTCACGTTATACCAGAGCAACTGTTGTGGCCCATCCCTTTACGGTTAAAATAAAAAATGGCAGAACTGTTGTTTTTCAACGTGACTTTTTCAACAGAGTCTCTCATCTCAGGAATGCCCTACCTTCATGGGTTTGCTCCGATAGTTAATCCTCAAAATTTAAAGTTAGCGTTCATCAATTTCTTAAAAAATCTTAATTAATTCAAACATAATCCTAATCGCGAGTTGATATGGTATCTTTGGATATTCAGAGTTGTGAATTTATAATTTTATTGTAATTAACATTATGTTTTTATGAAAATAAGTGCTTATTTACCGATATTACCTGTCAGACGATTATCTTACAACTCCTCTGAATCATTTGATCTTTGATAACTTATTGTAAATTTTGCACTCCGAACAGTAGTGCAACGTGGATCCCGTTAATATAGAAAAATGTAGAGCGATAACTTATTTGGCAATATTCTATGTGTTTTGGCGTGTTATATAATAGGTAACAAAATATAATCAATATTCTAGTTTATGAAATGTGTTAACCTAACACTTTATTTGACTAATAAACAAATAACAAATTGGGAAATTGAAATAGTCGATGTTAAATATTAAATTAGTCAATTAAGTAAGTAAACTTTAGCAGGTAAATAATTAACTAATTAATTAAGTTTAAATTAATTATCAAATCAACTTATTAAAGAAATTAAGTGCAGAAATTAAATTTAATAAAGATCTGTTAAATGCTAAAGTTTCAAAACAACTTACCAAAACACACCCTATTTCGATAAGCAATTTGTAAAATATTTATAATTGATAGTCCAAAACAATAAATTACCACCTACTGATAGAAAAACAATATAAGAATTTAATTTTTTGGCTTCTCCCATTAATTTAAATTTTGAATTGAATTTTGAATTTTTTAATTGAATTGAAGCCATCAAAACAGTAATTGAACTTCTATAAACTATAATAAACTATCTAGAACCTATTTGTCTAATTATGTTATCAATATTTCAACAACTATATATTTATTTATATTTGATACAGTACAATAATGATAGATATGTATGTATATAAAATAGCGAATCAAGATAGACAAAATTTCTAGATGCATCATAATATACTCTAGATACATCATAATATAACTATAGATATCATAAATAAAAAGTAAATACTACAAAGATTCTCGTACGACACTTTTATGTAAATATTTTCTAAAATATTGACAAAGTTATAAAGGAAGAAGCACAAAACATGACATCAATAATTTAGTGAATAGTATATATTTTTCACATTAGTTTTTGATCCATAAACTTCTTCTTCAATTAAGTGTGAATTTAATTTATTACCAAAAATTTTTTTTTGTTTTATTTATATATGAAAACTAAATTTTGATCGATACGTTAAGTCTACTAGATGTTCAATATTGATAAATGGATAGTTCATGGAAAAGGTTCATGAGATTAAATCATGTTGTTGTTAGATTTTTCGTTGTTCAATAAAAGTTTAACAATCTGTTAATAATCAACCATATGTAGAAGAAACACTTTACTCTCGTTAATAAACACCTAAAATATAGGAGTTTAGGGAACAAGAATTTAAATGCTTGAAATGGTTTTTTGAATCAGAATTTTAAAAAATATTGTTAATATATTTTATCCACGACTACTAAAGAATATATGCTTTCCTTGCGTGTCTTTCATTGTAATTGTATTCATTCCACAACTATTGAATTTGATTAAAATTCTTTAACAGCTCTATAGTTTATTAAATATTCCCCTAACATATTAAACAACAAACTTGTTTTGTTTTTCGCTATCTTTGATGTTTTTATTTCAATATGGCGACACAATTTTTTGCATGAAAACTGCAAATTAAACGAAATATTTTACAGTCGTGGATAAAATAGCATCTTGTATTCGCTTAGGATGATGGCAATTCTTCACTCGGATGATTCCCTCGCTACGCTCGTTTCGGGAAACTTCATCCGCCTTCATTCTAAGCTCATACAAGAATCTACTATTCCTAAATAGTTTCAAAGGTGTGGATTGTTTTGCTTTGTAAATGGAACTTAGAAGTTCAATTTATTTTCTATCAAAGAGCACATTTATGGAGTATTAGATATATTTTACTTTTATTGAAACAAATTTTTGATTTATATGAGCTTCTTCCTTTGTTATTTTGAAAACGTACATCGAAAAAAATCGACTATTTTTAAAAAATCTGAAATTTTGATATATTGTTGGTATTGACGAAAGAAAAAAAGTAATATCTGGTTTTATTTTTTGAGTACTCTGAATCGGAGTTATGCGCGGTTGAGTTTTTGAGGTTTTTTCACGTAGTTTTGGTAATGGTGTCAATGTTTTGTTAATATGGGCCACAAATTTCCTGCGCTTTACGTATATTTTTGCGAATAGCAAAATAGTTGAATAATCGAAATGTGTAAGTTGGAAATTAATAATTTTTCTCTTTTCTGCTAGGCGGCGCGTTAATCCTTGGTTTACGTCAACGCTCATATCTCAAAAATCGTCTTTTTTTTTTGTTTTTCACAAACTTTAAAGTAAACACATGCAACTATGAAACTAAAAAATAAAAAGTGAGAGATTCCATATGGATTTTTTTAAGGATTTTTTAAAGTTTAGTATATGAAAAATTCACATGTGTTTTACATCTAATTAATTATCCTTTACTAAATGTGAATCTAATATATTGAAAATTTTATATTTTAACATCTGTACTAAATATTGAAACATATTCTGTGCATTATTCATTGAAAAACAGGTTTCTATTGAGAATAAGAATGAGATTCCAACGAACGAAGATTGTGATTTACTTTCAACATCTTAGCACTAACATAAGTATGAGACTATTATTAATAAATATTTTTTCTATAAAAATCATAATTTAATGAAACAATAATAATAAAAACAAATGAAACAATAATAAATGGTTAACAGTACATGGTTATTGTTATTGGGCCGGTACTAGAACCATTTATCGGCCGATCTATGGTTTACAGAAAAGAGCCAGTATACAATTACTTTTGAATAGCCAAGCATTGCCCTTAACAGTACTTGGCTATTTTTATTGGGCCATTACTGGAACCATAAATCAACCGATTCACGGTTTATAGAAAATAACCAGTTCACTTTACTTTATATGGTCTATCAATGGCCCGTTAATGTTTAGCATTAATTGGATATTGTTATTGAGCCAGTACTGCAAACAAGAATTGCCCGATCTATGTCATTCGGTTAAATTCACTAGAGTAATAACCATTTTAGAAATAAATAGTTTGAAAATTTTTGCCTATGGTTTAGTTATCGTTTCTTAGCTGAAAGACTATGATATTATTGATAATGTTGGTATAAGTTTTAAATTTTTTTTCATTAGACATTAGACATCATTAGACATTTTAATTTATTTAAATTTACATATAATAATATTTTATATGTTTTTTAATGGTCCAGTCGTGGATTGCCAGTACTCGGCTATTGCTGCAATACTGGTTATTATTATTTGTCCGGATGGCTCAGAAACTCAATATAAAAATAAGAAACATTTTCAGAAATAAAAACAAAATCAGAAATAAAAAAAACAAAACAAAAACATAATAAGAACATTAACAAGATAACTGACAAAACTGTAGCATTAGCTGTTAATATTTTACCTACAAAGAAGAATGAAAATGTTGTAATTGGAACTGGTAATATAAGTTCTTCTATAAGTGCTGTATCCCCTCGGAAATGGATATTTGTATCAAGAATAAACCTGACGTGAGTAACGAGGATTTTAATAGTTTAGTTAAAAATGATATTGGAATTACTGATTCTAAATTTTTTAGAATTAAACATAACATTAAAAATTGTGAAGCTCCAAATTATATATCTTATAAGATTAGTGTACCTGAATCAATGTTTTCCACTGCTATGAAAGCTGGATCTTGGTCGGAAGGACTGCTTATAACGGTATTTGATAATAAGCAAAAACATTTTCACAACACGCGATACCTGCCTCGTTGGACGTAAATGTTGCTTATGACGGTACTAAATCAATTAACAATAACTTTATATATTTTCAAAATGTTCGCGGCACCTCCACGAAATCATCAGCATTATTACGATTTTTGTGCTCAACAATGTATCCAGTATATGTTATTATTGAAACCAATTTAAACCCTTCTATTAATAATGCTGAATATTTACCGGGAGAATACAATGTTTTTAGATGTGATCGGTCGGAAGCAAATAGCTCCAAGTCAAAAGGAGGCGGTATACTTATTGTTGTGCATTCCTCAATAAGAAGTTCATTAATTGCTACAGATGTATCAGTAGAACTATTGTGTCTAAAGCTTAATATTTACAAAAGGAATCTTTATATTTTTGGTATGTATATTGCACCAACATCGCCTGTTGATGTTTATGCGAAATGCTTCGATACCATAAATGGGATAAATTCAAAACCAAATTTTAATGTAGCTGCCTTAATTCTTGGTGATTTTAATTTACCTAAAGTAAATTGGACATTTGATGATGAAACAAATTGTGCTATTCCACATAATGTAAACAGTGAAATTGAATGTATGTGTATAAATTCACTGTTATCTTGTGGGCTCGTTCAATTTAATAAAACTAGTAATTATATTGGAAGATATTTTGGATTTATTCTTCAGCAATACTATAAAATATGTTTAATGCTACTGAATCACTTCTCCCATATGCAGTTAATGATATTAATCATAAGGCTATGGATATATATATAAGCAATTTTGAATTTATAAAATCGTCTCATGTATTAGATAATAATAGTTTTACTTTAGAATTTTTTGATTTTGATCGTGCCGATATTGATGGTCTGAACTCGTCCTTTGCTTCTATTGACTGAAGTTCAAATTTTACTCAAACAAATTTGGATATTGATGTCTCTAAATTTTATGAAATTTTATTTCTAGGTTTTGATAGATATGTTCCGATTTCTATAAAATATGCAAATTTATCAAATCCTCCTTAGGTTGATAAGTATTTAATAAATTTAAAAAATAGGAAAAAGAAATTATATAAAAAATGGAAATTTTCCAATGATCCAGCAGTTAAATCGAAATTTCTAAGATTATCTTCGGAATTTGATGAATATCATCTGAATGCATATAAAGCCTACATATGGAAAATAGAAAATAACTTGTCTAATAATCAAAACTACTTGTGGAAATATGTTGCTTCCAAACAAAATATAGCTGGCGTTCAATCTACTACGTCATCTACGTCTTTCAATGGCTCAAATTGCAATTGCAATCCTGACATTGCAAACCTTTTTGCATCTTATGTTCAAAGTGTGTACAAAATTGACAGTGGAGATGGAAGGAATCTAAACTTTCAAAGTATTCTCCCATTATTCCACCTAAGACGGTAATTCAATCATTAAAATCATTCAAAGATGGATCCGGATAGAATTCCAGCTAAGCTTTTGAAAAAATGTGATTTGGTTTTATCTGAACTTTTATCGCTATTATTCAATTTATCATTAGCAGTTGGGGTTTTATCTGACATATGGAAGTCCTCACATATTTTTCCAATCTGTAGCAGGTAGGAGGGATGAGGTCTCAAATTATAGAGGCATTTCCATTTTATCAGCTATTCTAAAATTATTTGAATCTATTATTTGTGATTACATGTATTTTAATTTAAAAATATATGTTGCAGATGAGCAGCATGGTTTTTTTTGTGGTCGCTCCACTGTCTCTAATCTTGTTCAATTTTCTAAATTGGCTATCAATGCTATTGAGTCTAATAACACTACCGTTTTCCCCCGAAAACAACGCCTAGGCGTTATAGACGAATAGAACGCCTACCCTGCGTTTTATTCAAATATAACGCCTAGGCGTTATACATTGAAATATGAACACAAACTATTTTTTTTAAGGCCCCATTTACTACAATCTACATACATAATAAATAATATCATATTTTGATTTTTTAAATTATATTCTTACAAATACCAACCATAGCGCATTTTAAATACATAGTTCAGTAAATCGTTATTTATTAAACTTTACAATCGCTTATAACCGGCTACCTAACCATTAAAATTTCTGAGAAATTATTTTAAATGTTTATATGAAAATATCAGCTCCAGAAAAATGGTTCAAGATTACCTACTTGAACTTAGGCGCAAGTGGATTTTTTTTTATTATTTTTATCGTAAATTAAGAAAATTTAGTAAAAGGGCCAATTTTGATCTGTTTATCTTATAAGCACACAGGAAATAAAACAAAAATTAAAAAAACAGAAAAAATTCTTGTCAAAACAGTGTAATTTTGTATAGATTTTGCTTTTTTCAAAGGCCTGAATCTTGGACCCCGGGGCTGATATACAACTCGTTTTGGTTTTATTCACTTCAGTGAGTGATTCTTTATCAAATAAAAAAAATCTTGGCGCCTAAGTAGAATTAAAATCCCCAGAAAAATTATTAATTTTGTAATTTGTTCAGATTTTTTTTATTTATATAAACTTGTAAAATAATTTCTTTGTGGAGTTTTATCATTTATGTCAACAGCCGGTTACATTGTCAATTAAAACTATCCACAATTCAACCTGAAAACTGGTAGTTTGTTGAATGCAATGCTTATCGGGTAAACAATATATAAATCTACCATTTTTGGTATTTAGGGCAACTGTCAAATATAAAAATAAATAAGACCATACATAACCTCAAAATATAGCATTCAATTGTACGTCAATCCATTCCATTGCGATATTTAGGTAAAGATTTGTACATTTGTGTTTGCTATGATTCAATAAAGTAATTATAAATAAAATATTTTAGAGAAATGGCTGAAACCCGCAAGTCGTATTCTCTTAAATTTAAATTGGATGTGATAAACCAATACAAAATAAACACACCAGGTTATGGTTTCGAAGCATTGGCTAAAAAATATAATTTGACATCGTCAACAATTAGAGGATGGCACAAAATAAAAAATCAGCTACTTGAAAACATAAGAGATCCAACGACTTCAACACGAGTTACTAGGAGATTAGATGGGGGTGGTCGGAAAGAAGAATTTCCAGAGTTAGAAATGATTTTATTAAAATGGGTTAAAGCTCGAAATTCTCAAGGTCTAACAGTGAAGGACAAATATATACAAATTAAAGGCGAAACAGATAAGCAATGAATTAATTTGTCAATATCCTGAAAAAAATTATATCAACTTTCAAGCATCATCGGGATGGTGCGCCAGATTCAAAAAACGTTTTAAACTGGTTAGTAGACGTCAAACATCAACACGTTCTCTTCCAAAGAATGCAAATGAAATAATCACTACATTTATTCGTAATATACAAGATTTGATTGATTCAAAAAATATTAAATCAAACAACATAATAAATATGGACCAAGTCCCAAGGTATTTCGAATCAGCAGTAAAAAGTACGATTACAGAAAAAGGATCACGATCTGTGTTAATGCGAAAAGCCAGTACATCGCATAAACGATTTACTGCTACGTTTGCAATTTCAGCTGACGGTAAAATATTAAAACCGCATCTTTTGTTTTCTAACTTGAAAAATATTCCGAAAACTAATAATAAATGCCTTGTTGACGTCAACGTAACTGGAATGTGGAGCTTAGACGTGCTTGAACGGTACATCGACAACATCATTTTGAAAAGGCCTCAAACAAGTTTATTAAGAGAACCCATTCTTTTTCTCATAGACTCATATGGTTCCCATTTAATTATCAAAAATAGTATGAAGTACAAAAACAGTAACATTTTTATAGAAATTATACCCCCAAATTTGACAAATGTCCTGCAGCCTTTAGACGTAGCTATAAATCGATCATTTCAAGCAGCTTACAACACCTCATATGATGGTTATATAGCCAAAGCCATAAACAATAAAGAAATGCAAACCAAGGCTGGAAATCCCAAAGTGCCAAACTACGAAATTGTTTCCGAATGGGTGACAAATTGGACAGAATCACTTAGTCCGGAACATATAATTAATGCATTTACCACATGCGGCATTACATCGAAGAGTAAATTTTCTGTAGATAAATTGCATCATCCATTAAAAATGATTTATGAACAGGTGGACATTAATATATGGTTACGCCAATTTTCTACTTTATTGGATAGTGATGTTGAAACATATTTTAACACAATCGGAGAAAGCAATTGGTTTTGGCCAGAGAAAAACTCAACCTCTCTTTTTGAATGTTTCAAAAAAGTCAAAAATAGTTCCGAACCATTCGGTACGTGGCTAAGTACGATCAAAAGCGATATCATCTTAGTAATAGAAACCGATATAAGTGATCTTATAGACGAGGATGATAAGGCAAAGCTGAATAAGGGGTATTCTACATCAAGTGGTGTAGAGATTATAGCTTTTTGCAAATTGGAAGATGTAAGTATTACTGTTGTGGAAGTGGACAACAATTGTATAGTTATCGACCAACGTATTTATAATAAAACCGGCACAAAGCCTGTAACTTTGTTAAAATTAAATGAATTTTTCGGATTAAAATTGAATTGAAACTAAAATTTATTTAGAATTACTTTAAGAGTATATATATATATATATATATATATATATATATATATATATATATATATATATATATATATATATATATATATATATATATATATATATATATATATATATATATATATATATATATATATATATATATATATATATATATATATATATATATATATATATATATATATATATATATATATATATATATATATATATATAATATATAATATATATATTTATGTACGACGAAATGTAACCTGAACTTCTAATTTAAGAGTAAATGAAATGAAACTGCGATACTTGTTACTAACTACCTAGGTAGAAATAAAAATTTATTTTTTTTTATTTAATTATAATTTTGAAATAAAGTAATAAATTTATTTTTAAAAATATTTATTTAATGTTTTATTTAAAACAAAAGTTTTATTTCAAAACTATTTAAATTTTTAAAAACTAAAAATTCGCTTATTTCGAAAAGCGGCGTTCTATTTGAGATAGCGTTCTATTTGAAACAGCGTTCTATTTGAAACAGCGTTCTATTCGAATAATTATTTCACATTTAAAAAAAACTGAAAATTTGTACAACCTCGAACACAACGCCTAGGCGTTGTTTTCGGGGGAAAACGGTAGTTTACAAATTTTGAACTTTTTTTGTCTCCCTGAATAAAACCCAACTTTTCTTATGAATTTGGACCTCTTGAACACGAATATAATATTTATTTCTTTTGTTAGCTCTTGTTTTTGAGATATTCACGAAAAACCAATTTTTTCGGTCATCAAAAATTTTGTTTCGGTTTTTGGGTCTCATATTTTACAAAACAAACAAATTAAATATATTAATGTGACATGTGCATATTATATATGCCGACAAACATTTTGAGCTATATTTTGTGAAAATCCATTAAGGATTCTGGAAGTTACAGTCGAAAAAAGTTGAAAAAATACGAAAAATTCACGTTTTTTTAAAATTTTTCCACTTTCAACACCATAAATTTTGAACAAATAAAGACAATAATTTTTTTTAATTTCTTGAAACCTATAGTAACTTTAATTTTCTTTCTTTTAAGCTTAAAGACACGAATATTGGTGCAGCTTGCACCAAGTTATTTAAGTTTTCCCTAAGAAAGTCAAAACTCAAAATTTGGAAAAAAAATTTAACTTTAAGAATAATTTAAATTCTGCAACATAATTAATTTATATATAAGTTGTTTTCGTAATAGATCTAGCTCCTCCCACCTCGGACTTATTTAAGGAGTTGGAAAATATCAGTTAGTTGATTATGAAATGTCTTTTTTTGACAAAAGTTGTGTTTTATTTGCATATGATTTTTCTCGAAATTGAGATTTTTTTGTAAAGTTTTTTGACATAATCTAGCTCCTCCCACCTTGGACTTATTTTAAGAGTTGGAAAATATCAGTTAGTTGATTATGAAATGTCTTTTTTTGACAAAAGTTGTATTTTATTTGTATATGATTTTTCTCGAAATCGAGATTTCTTTTGTGAAGTTTTTTGACATGATCTAGCTCCTCCCACTCCAGATTTATTTTAGGAATTGGAAAATATCAGTTAGTAATGAAGATAGGCAGTGCTTATAAATGGGGTGATGCTTGCAGCAGTATGTATTATGTAACTTCCACAAATAAAACAAAATGAATTTGGGCTATTTTTACACTTGAAACTTCTTGACGACGCCATTTAAATAAACTTGTCCTAACACTTTACTAACAATTTACGTTGCTTTACAAGCAGCTATCACTATTGATTTATTGATTTTTAAAAACAATACACCATTTAAAATTTATATCTGTAAAAGTTTTTCTTTTTTAATTAATATTTTACTTAAATGTTTGGAATTAAATTTATCCGCAGAGAGATTATATTTGCAACTAATCATACGACAATTATCTACTTAAAAAGAAACCCCATTAAACTAATTAAACAAAAGTTGGGAAAACCAAAAAACTATTAAAAAGGAGAAGTAATTGCTTTCTTAAATTAAACTTAAAATGATCATAAACGTAAGGAGTAACACAAGGCGGGCGGTGATAGAAAAAAATTTACATTATCAAAAAACAAAAAAAGAGAAAAGAGAAAAAAGAAAAAAGAAAAGAAACAAACCTTACAGGTATTAATTGACATAAATAGGGGCTTAACTTTATGGTGCTTGACTAACTTAAATAGTTTTGATGTTTTGCCTCTCATAATTCATTTTCTTTTGTTTATATTTTTCTATATACGTCTCATATCGATCCAATTCCCTTCGAAAACAAAAATGGACATTATGTTTTACTTTTTTAAAATAATTCTTTACTGATGTTTGACAACGACTGAACTTTTAAAATTATTATTTATGGCACAATAAATTAAGTAAAAAATTATTTTTTCCAAATTTTGAGTTTTGACTTTCTTTGGAAAAACTTGAATAATTTGGTGCAAACTGCACCTATATTTGTGTCTTTTAGCTTAAAAAAATAAAATTGAAGCTTCTATAGGCTCCAAGAAATTAAAAAAAATTAGTGTCTTTATTTGTTCAAAATTTATGGTGTTGAAAATGGAAAAATTTAAAAAAAACGTGAATTTTTCGTATTTTTCAACTATTTTTTACTGTAACTTGCAGAATCCTTAATGGATTTTCACAAAATATAGCTCAAAATGTTTGTTGGCATATTTACTATGCATATGTTTCATTAATATTTTTAATTTGTTTGTTTTGTAAAATATGAGACCCAAAAACCGAAACAATATTTTTGATCACCAAAAAAATTGGTTTTTCGTGAATATCTAAAAAAACAAGAGCTAACCAAAAAAATGAATATGATATTCGTGTTCAGGAGGTCCAAATCTATAAGAAAAGTTGGGTTTTATTTCGGGAGATTTTTCTTGTAAACTAGTGTAATCGTAATCATAATCCATTGCGGACGTAATTTATACTGATTTTAGTAGAGCTTGCGACTCAATTACTCACCATATTGTTTTGGAAAAGCTGAAAAACTTTGGTATTAATGAATCCCTAATTAGTTGGCTCAAATCGTTCCTAACTGGCCGGCTACAATATGTTAAAGTTAATGATTGTTTGTCTAAGCCAATTAATGTATACTCAGGTGTTCCTCAAGGCCTTGAATCATTAATATTTATTTTATTTTTGAATGACATAACTGAAGTCTTACAGTACTCGCAATGCCTAATATACGCCGATGATTTAAAAATATTCTATCAGATTGAATCTTTGAATGATACAGTTAAACTACAAACTGATATTAACGCAATAAATGAGTGGTGTGAAAAAAACTTATTATTCTTAAATTTAGTAAAATGCAAGGTTATCACCTTTCACCGCAAATCTTCTATCATATTTGGTGAATATAAAATAAAAAAAGAATCTTTAGATAGAGTATATGAAGTTAAGGACCTAGGAGTAATGTACGTTCCATCCTTCTCCTTTAATCGCCATATTGATAATATTATTGCAAAAGCACATTCAATGCTGGGGATTTTAAAGAGAATCATGAATGATTTCAATAACCCATGCGTTTTAATCTTATTGTACCAATCATTTGTTAGATCGCAACTTGAGTATGCGTCGTGTGTGTGGAGTTCTTATTATGTAAAGTATATTAACAGAATTGAACGCATACAAACATTATTTCTCTTATTTTATGCTAGAAAGTTAGGGCAATTTGACCGTACCAAAAGGTATCGGGAAAATGTTAGGGATTTGCCACCCTACATTAACAGATGTAAGGAAACTCGATTGGATACCTTAGAGGTTCATAGGCAACATGCTGGTGTAATATTTATTGCAGAGATTATTGATGGTCGTATTAATAGTCCTTTCCTACTGGAAAGATTAAATATATATGTTCCTGTAGTAAAAATTTAAGGAAACGACAATTTCTGGTCTATAAATATTCATAAAACAAATTATGGAACAAACCAACCGCTGAATAAAATGTCGGAAAATTACAACAAATTAGCTGATGTATGTGACTTCGGTCTAAATAAGTACGAGATCAGACAATCAATTGAAGGAAAATATTTATAGGCATAACTTGCTTTTTGTTTTATTTTATGGACTATTTGTATTGTATATGATTGATGTATTTTTCTTTAAATTTTTCGTAATGACTAATCGTATGGAAATTGTATTCAAATTGATTATCTAAAATAAATAAATAAATAAATCTTTGCAAACATATTGTAGATTTTAAAATACCTGTTGCGTTGGAAACGTTTCATGGAAAAAAACATGGAAAGGGTCCATCGGATAAGACTGGAAGCACACTTAAAAGAGAACCCCGGAGAGCATCGCTTAAAGGAGAGAAAATATCAACAGCAAAAGAATCATTTGAAATGATAGAAATTTAGTCGAAAAAAATCAACCACGTATGAAATTTACATATGTGTCTTCAGGAGATATCGAACTACAGGAGCAATTAATTGGTTTTGCGGTTTTTGGTCATTCAAACAATTAGTGATCAATTGGGGGAGAATAAGAATCTCAGAATTTTAACGGGATAACACTACACGCGATAAAAAATGAAAAGAGGACGATGTTTGAGATATAAGCTTTAAACTAAAATAAAATAAAATAAGCTAAAACAAAAAAAGGACTATTTTTGAGATATGAGCTTTGAAGTAAACCAAGGTTTAACGCACTACCTAGCGGAAAAGAAAAAAAATTTTTAATTTCCAACTTACACATTTCGATTATTCAACTATTTTTCTATTTATTTGCAAAAATATGCGTACAGTGCATGAAATTTGTGGCGGCACCTATTAACAAAACATTGACACCATTACCAAAACTACGTGGAAAAACCTTAAAAATTCAACCGCGCATAACTCCAATTCAGAGTATTCAAAAAATAAAACCAGAAATCACTTTTTGTTCCTGAGTGAGCGGCACCAACAAAAAAGTTTGCAAAAAAAAATTTTTTTTTGAAACAACCGGCACCGGTCGCATTTGTAAAGCCAGATCAAAAAACACTTTCTAAAAATGTGCGTCTTATTAATATCTTGGACAAATTCGTAAATCAGCCCAATTCAACACATGGTTAAGAAACTAGAGGCTTTATACTAGAAAAAAACTTTGTTATACTATACTATACTATACTAGAAAAAAACTCTAATATTTTTAAAAACTTCATAAATTTAGAATCTTTGAAACTTTTTCAATCAGTTTCTTTCAAAAAAAAGACCTCTGCAGTTGGAGGTTTCTGAGTGAGCGGCTCCAACAAAAAAGCTTGTAAAAACAAAATGCGTTTGAATCAACCGGCGCTCTCACGGTTGCATTTGTGGAGCCAGATCAAAAAACCTTTCTTAAAAATGTGTGTTTTATTAATATCTTTAACAAGTTCGTAAATCAAAAAAATCTGACACATGGTTAAGGAACTAGAGGCTTTATACTAGAAAAAAAAGTGTTTTTTTTAATCAGTTATTATGGCCGTTTGGATACTAATATTTTTGAAATCTTCATAAATTTAGAATTTGTGGAAACATTTTAATCTGCTTCTTATAAACATAAACCTCCGCAGTTAGAGGTTTTTGACTTGTTGGCTTCAACAAAAAAGTTTGCAACAATCCCCAACTACAATTTCCAAAAACCTTATAACAGTCAATGTCAACCTTATAACAGTCAAAAAAATAAAAGATTTGAATAGAAGAAATTAATTTTTTTTTCTTAGAAATAAACTATTTTGATATTTTGCAGCAATTGCACGACATATGATATAGAGTAGGTTTGTTTCATAAATTGTCACGCACATGTTCTGTGGTAGATTTGATATTTGTTTGTTGCAAAATTGGATAGATATAATTTTGCTTATATGTAGCTAATTTACAAGATCCCGACAATCATCGTTTTTCGGTGGTTGCCCAACAAAAAAGCGGCCGAATCGAGAAAAATGGAAGAACAAAAGTTTTCGGGTTCGTCAAGGACGGGCGCCTCACGAAGTATAAAATATGTGGTAATCATCGCATGAAATCGGCTTGGGTCCAGGGACTATAAAGACTGTATCTCGAGTGTAACAATATATTCTTTATACCTTATATGCTTTCTACTTTAATTTAAAAATTTATCAATTTTCGTAAAATATTTAAGTTTATTGATTGCATATTTTCCATTTACGTTTGTAGATTTAACATTCTTTTTTCTACAGCTCATTTATAGAAAATACTTGGGTAAACAGTTAGCAAAGAAATGATAATCGTATTTCAATTAATATATTCTCCATTGCATAAAATATTCTTGTATTCAACAAGATAATTTTACCAATAATATATAAACCCACAAATGTTTGCTCATGGAAAATTTTCTTAATTTTCTTTCAATAGACCATCTACAAAAATTAAACAAATCTATGTTAAATAAACCCTATAATTATTAAGAAATTGAAAAATAGGATGTTTTGTAAAATTAGGCGCGTTCTATTGAAAATCAAACTTACTCAAATTTGCTTTGATCTACTCTACCTCGAACAAGTTGTGTAGTTGAAAAGCAGTTTAATTTTCGATTTTATTTAGATCGGTTATAAACTTGTTTTGGTATTTTTAATAATAAAATGGACAAGTTAGATCTAAATATCAGCCCAAAATAAAAAAAATTAATAGTAATAAAATAGTGTTGTGTTTTTTGAAAAATTTTCAAATTTTTGGCGTTCCATTGGTGATCTACTCAACGGCTGCTTTGAGCAGCTATTTTGTTCCAAAGGAACGCACGTATTGTTATTGTGCTGGTTCGGGGAGAACGATAACAGCTATTTATGTATTAAGGGCATAAAGTATGTCTTTTCCGCTTAAGAGTGAAATTGTTGTTCGAGGTGTTAGCCGAGGGAAACAATCACTCGAAAGCAAAAACGATGCTTTATGCCTTAATTGCACACAAGATTTTTTGTACGAGTAAGATTCTGTATTATTTGCATAAATAAAAATGCATATATTTATACAAAATAGTAAAATATTTTTTTAGAAAATTATTTTATCCAAGTAGTTTTTTGAAATAATAACTTTAGCCATTGTTATTTCAATTTTAGGCATAGTTATTTCCATTTTTGGCATTGTTATTTCAATAGGAAAAAAGGCCTGCTTTACGAAAAAATTTTGAATCCCAAAAGTGCATTTTACGGTTTACTCGTACAAAATAGCAAATTATGTATTAAGGGCATAAAGTATGTCTTTTCCAAAGCAAAAAAAATACTTTATGCCTGAGTTGCATACAAGATTTTTTGTATGAGTAAGATTCTGTATTATTTGCATAAATAAAAATACATTTATTTACACAAAATAGTAAAAAATTTTTTATTTAATATAAAAAAGAAACTTTATGCGTGAGTTACATACAAGATTATTTGTACGAGCAAGATTCTGGATTATTTGCATAAATAAAAACACATATATTTACACAAAAAAGTAAAATATTTTTTCCCTTATCAAAGTAGTTTTTCGAAATAATAGTAATATAGTAACTTTAGGCATTTTTATTTCAATAGGAAAAAAAGACCTGCTTTATGTACTTTTAATTGCAAAAGTGAATTTTACGGTTTACTCGTACAAAAATAGTACATTATGATGCTAGGACGCAAAGCTAAAGATTTTGGACGGATGTGGAGTTTGCAAATCAAGGCGCTAGCAGAGATTTGCACCCACATTAAGTCCAAAATAGCTCACGTCCATGCATCATATACTATTTTTTATTCGCCACAAGCAAAATAGTTTTAAAAAATTTGTTTATTCTATTGTAAAATTATAAATTTGCATAAATTTTAAAATAAAAATATGATGAACAAGTATCCTTTGACAAAATATTTGTTATTTTTTCCAAACTATTGTATAACTATGACAACAAATGATAACAACTATTTTAATTTGATAATGAAATTTTGAATTTAAGGGTTGCTTTGATAAAAAATTCTATTTCTCTTAGAATTGAAACAAATACAAATGCTTTTTACTGACAACAAAATAAATAGTTAAAAAGTGACACTTTAAGGTCGCCAATCACAGTAATAAAGTAACACTTTAGTATATTGGCGAATAAAAATGTATTTTTTATTCGCCTACATATTAAAGTGTTACTTTATTACTGTGATTTGCGGCTTTAAAGTATCACTTTTCAACTATTTATTTTGTTATCATAGCTACGTCCAAAAATGTAAAAAGCATTTGTATTTGTTTAAATTCTATGAAAAATAAAAATTTTTATCAAAGCAACCCTTAAATTCAAAATTTCATTATCCAATTAAAATAGTTTTATCATTTGTTGTCATAGCTACACAATAATTTGGAAAAAATAATAAATATTTTGTCAAAGGTTGCTTGTTCCACATATTTTTATTTTAAAATTTATGAAAATTTATAATTTTAATTTAGAATAAACAAATTTTCTTAAAATATTTTGCTTGCGGCGAATAAAAAATAGTATAAGATGCACGGACGTAAGCTATTTTGGACTTAATGTGGGTGCAAATCTCGGCTGGCGCCTCGATTTGCAAACTCCACATCCGTCCAAAATCTTTAGCTTTACGTCCTAGCATCATAATGTACTATTTGTGTGAGAACAAAAACCAGATAAATATCAAGTTATTGGGTTGGATTTATTGAGATTTAATTTTTATGCTTCTGAGCTTTTTTATATTTATTTGTTTAATGGTCAGTTTTAATAAAAGTTTTTAGAATTTAGATGTCTTTTTAATGATAATTTTAATGTTTTTCTAGAAGAAGAGAATTTGATGATGTTTAGTGTGAATAAACTGCATGACAACAAAGATTAAGATAAAATAATTGATTACGATGTGCTTTATTTTGTTAGTAGTTTTCTCCATAATTCAAAGAAAATGAAGATGGTTATCTGTATGTTGAAAAACCTTTCAATTAACATTTATTTAATCTAGTTTCCCTCCCTGATTTTTAAGATTAGTAATTTAAATATCGTCATTCCTTTCCCTTCCTTAAATTGCCTTAATTTTATCAACATCATTTTGATTTTTTTAGGTAGATTTCATATAAAAATCTACCTATTGCAATGGGCTTCATCTCGGAATTTCGGAAAAATTTTTGTGCCAAACGACTATATATGATAAGCGGAGACGAAAAAACAAAAAAAAAAATTTATGTATATATATATATATATATATATATATATATATATATATATATATATATATATATATATATATATATATATATATGTATATATATATACATATTTATATATATATATATATATATATATATATATATATATATATATATATATATATATATATATATATATATATATATATATATATATATATATATATATATATATATATATATAAACGATATGAGATATAATGAAAACGACCGGCACTCTCACGGTCGCATTTGTTGAGTTAGATCAAAAAAGTTTTCTGTACATGTGTGTTCTATTAATATCTCAGACGAGTTCGTGAATCAGCAAAATCCAACACGTGGTTAAGGAACTAGAGCTTTTTTTCTAAAAAAAATTGATTTTTTAAAACCGTTATAACGGCCGTTTGGATACTAATATTTTTTTAAAGTTAACAAATTTAGAATTTTTGGAATCTTTTTTATCAATTTGTTGAAGTTAACAAATTTAGAATTTTTGGAATCTTTTTTATCAATTTGTTTTCAAAATAGACCTCTGCAGTTAGAGGTTCTTGAGTGAGCGGTTTCAACAAAAAGTTTGCAAAAAAAATTTTTTTTTGAAACAACCGGCACTCTCACGGTCGCATTTGTAAAGTCAGATCAAAAGACCTTTTCTAAAAATGTGTGTTTTAGTAATATCTTGGACAAATTCGTAAATCAAACACATCCGACATATGGTTAAGAAGCTAGAGGCTTTATACTAGAAAAAATCTCTGTTTTTTAGATCCGTTATAACGGCCGTTTAGATTCTAATCTTTTTAAAATTTTCATAAATTTAGAATCTTTGAAACCTTTTTAATCAGTTTCTTTCAAAAAAAAGACCACTGCAGTTGAAGGTTTCTGAGTGAGCAGCTCCAACAAAAAAGCTTGTGAAACACAAAATGCGTTTGAATCAACCGGCACTCTCACGGTCGCATTTGTGGAGCCAGATCAAAAAACCTTCCGTAAACATGTGTGTTTTATTAATATCTTGGACAAGTTTGTAAAATCAGAAAAATCTGACATATGGTTAAATAACTAGAGGCTTTATACTAGAAAAAAAATTCGTTTTTTTAATCCGTTATAACGGCCATTTGAATACTAATGTTTTTAAAAACTTCATAAATTTAGAATCTGTAGATACATTTTAATCCGTGTCTTATAAATATAAACCTCTGCAATTAGAGGTTTTCGACTAGTTAGCTTCAACAAAAAAGTTTGCAACAATCCTTAACTGCAATTTCCAAAATCCTTAGAACAGTCAATGAAAAAAAAATAAAAAGGTTTGAATAGAAGAAATTTATTTTTTTTCTTAGAAATAAACTATTTTGATATTTTGCATTAATTGGACGACATATGATATAGCGTAGGTTTGTGTCATAAATTGTCACACACATGTTCTGTGGTAGATTTGATATTTGTTTGTTGCAAAATTGGATAGATATAGTTTTGCTTATATGTAGCTAATTTTCTTTTTAAAATTTGTTCGATATCTGTTTGAAATCAGTTTGTGTTGTTTAAACTAATTTAATACATCAGATTCTACTGGCACACAAAACTGTCTGATCTCGAAATCTACCTATTTCTAGCGGATATAAGTGGATATAAGTGCACACACAAACAAAAAAGTGCCAAACTACGTTAAACTTTTTCATTTAAAATTAATTTTTTTTCTATTTCTAAAATCTCTATCTAACCTAATCCAGTTCATATCCTTTTTTGCTTTAACATTAATTCAAGTTAGTGCACAAACAAGTGTATGTAATATGTATACTAGACATGACCTAGCTTACGAAGTTGTTATTTTTATCCCGCCCACCGACTAATTATGTTCCATTTGACTCGAAAATGAAGTGTATGCAGTTTTACTGAAATCGGAAAATAATTACCCACCGCGCAGGGGCGTCGAAGATAAGAAAATTAGCAGAATAATAGGATTTTTTATGTTTATCAGATATAATCATCTTAAAACATAATATATCTCATAATTTCATGAGATATATTTCCTCATAATATATCTCGAATTTCTTCTTCTTAAATCCAAAAAAAAAAGTTCTGCAAAAATTCAGAAAAAATAAATTTTTATGTTAGATTTAGACTTTGTTTGAGTAACACAAATTTTTATTTTGGGATACATTGCTAGCAGAATTAACTGGACATGGTAAAGTAGATCGTTTGCCAACCATAGTAACATTTGGTAATATTGAGAAGTTATTAACGGTTTCATAATGCAAAGAAGGGAGCGGCTTATCGGTTGCGAATACGCTATATGAATGCCTTGAAGAATGGGATGGAGGACTTGCAAAAATCACACCCCCGCAGCGATTATAAAGAATTTTTTGAAGTTACATTTATTTTTCTTGGTCAAACCACTGAGCATTACAAATTCAAATGCCCAGGTCCAACAAGTCACGCCCGCTGGATGGCTAAAGCCATTTATCTCCTGAAGATATTTATGTTTCGTAATCAGTATGATATTGCAGTTGGAGATTTAAATAAAGTTCGAGACGTTTGGAATTTTGTTATTATGTTGTATGTAAAAATTTGGTTCAAATGCAGAGATGGAACAGCAATCAGGATTTGGATTTCATCAAATCGACCATCGCTTTTAAAAAAATTGACCAAGAGTTTCAGAAGAAATGTTAAGCAAAATCTGTTATCATCTTCACTATTTAACGGAAGCAAATATTGTCTTGGCTTTTTTCGACCCAGAGATTTCATTTAATGAAAAACGAAAAATGGTTTAAAACCTTGAGGTCCCAGCACGAGACATTCCCATCGCACCCCAAACTCGCAAAAAAGATTTTGACGCAGTCAAACATATGCAGCTTTTTGCTAATAAGAACATTAGTGATTTTGTCACAGAAAAAACTCAGAGTTTTTTTAATCGATTTAGAATTTGTATTGATTTGTTGCTACATGACCTATCGGAATGAGGATTTCGTCAAAGCCACGTTGTTTTACCACAGTTTGCATGTTGTTAATGATACCGCCGAGCTCGGTGTTAAATTGATGACACGGAATACAACAACATTCTAACTAAAGACGAGAAAGGTAGACAATACACCATTCAGGTGGTCGAAAACTATAGATGCAAATACCCATCATACAATAAATCTAATTTAATGTTTTGATTTCTTTTGGAAAAGTGTTGCTTTTGAATGAAAAATTATTATAAATTTAACCATAAAAATGAATTTTTTTCTTTGAAAAAAAATTATTATGAATTAGTGAATTTTCGTATATGGGCAATTCTTTTACAAACCGAACACTTTTTGACCGACCGATCTCCGATTTGTCTTAAACTTTTTTTATAGTTTCTATATCAAAAAATAAGAGATACGTGTCCTGGCTTTTTTTTCCCCATAATTTCGATAATATAAGTGATTAAAAGTTTTCAAATCAAGCGGTTTTCGGCTTTTCGGCTCATTTTCAACAATTGATAGCTCCGAATCCATGAGAGCTACAAAATTTTCATCAATTACACTTTTGTAGCTAAAGAATTAAATTTGAATAACAAAATATTTTTAATGAAAAATATGAATAAATTCAAATTGTTATTAACAATTAAAATTTTAAAATCGATTTTAAACAATGTTAACCAGTTTTCTTACCTTTCTACATATTTTTATCGTATTCTGCATCAAATTTTCTACAAAAAACCGTTTAAAAAAAATGGAGAAACTGTTATTGATATAAGAAAAAAATTAATTTTTGCAGCGCGGCGCGTCAGAAAAACCGGTTTTTTGCTGATAAAATGAAATCTTTTGCCCGTATCAAAAAAAGTTAAATGAAAAAGTTGGAGACAATTAAAAGATCTCCAACTTTTGTTTTAACCGTTTTTCGCTATAACCTCAAAATTTTCGTAAAAATTGCAAATAATGTTGAAAATTTCCTTTATTAAATTCTCTCAATGCAAATAGCAATTTGTTTGCAAACCTAATATTTTTGTAATAAAAAACACTTCTTGAACCAATAGAATAATTATTATAACTATTAAAAATACATTACATTTACATTACATTACATTAATGCGGCTCGTCCCATCACGCTCTAGAAACACTTCACGCCTCATTCTCTTGCCTTAAATCGCTTTTTTTTTAGTTTAGCAATACGTGTTTGTTGACTGTGTTAAATGAGTATAAGAAATTATTCTTTTACATTGGATATTTGAATTTCCCCTTTTTTGAATAAATCTTTCGCATCACATGCAAGATTTTGAAATGTCGGCTGAGTGGCACTTCTTCCCAACTTCGCACGGTAAAGGACAATGTGACGGAATTGGTGGAACAGTGAAACGTCTTGCTGCAAGAGCTAGTCTCCAAAGGATCGATAATCCTATTAGAACACCATTGGAACTGTTTACTTGGGCGAAGGAAGCTCTGCCAAACATAACGTGCCGCTACCCGACAAAAAAAGATTACGAAGAAGAGAAGGAAGTATTATCAAAACGTTTTCAAAAAGCGAAGACGATTAAAGGCACTTTAAAGTATCACTGCATGATTTCAATCTCCCTACAGCAATTAGAAGCGAAGCAATTCTCATTACAACAACAAAAAACTTTAGTGAAAATTTTCAAGTAGATAATAGGTGCGTTCGATTTGACTGAAACAACTGAAAAAACAACAACAATTGCATTTAATTTTTCAGTTGCTTCAGTTGTTTCAGTCAAATCGAACACGGCTAATGTTACACACTACAATAATATGTAAAAATTAATAAATTCTTTTGAAATGTCCATCAACTCACATAATCTTTTTTGTTTATTGTTCTATTTCCATTAATAACGATCAAACTAACATATTTGAGGACTTATGGTATAAATATTTTTATCCAGAATGACCTAATAAATACCATTGTATTTTTTTTTAACGATTTAAGGGAAGAGAATGAGGCATGAAGTGTGTCTAGAGCGTGATGGGACGAGCCGCATTGAATAAATTAATGTATTTTAAATAGTTATAATAATTATTCTAATTGAGGGAGTTGAATCTTTTAAATATTTGGGGTCAATGCTTGACTCAAACAACAGCATACTTACAGATATTAAAGCTCGAATCGCTGCAGGTAATCGAACTTTCTACTCAATTAAACCTCTCCTTGGATCACCGTATGTATCAACTAACACCAAGCTCAAGTTATACAAGACATTGATTAGACCGGTTGTGATGTATGGGTCACAAACGTGGACCCTTACACAAAATGACGAATCGCATTTATCTGTATGTGAGCATAAGATCCTACGCTACATATTTGGTCCACTTAAGACAGACGAGGGGGAGTATAGAACCCGGTATAACTTTGAGATCAGAGA
>CAVNZG010001001.1:0-15402 GCA_963693315.1 Diogma glabrata
TCAAAATTTGGAAAAGAAATTTAACTATAAGAATATTTTAAATTCTGCAACATAATTGATTTATTTACAAGCTGTTTTCGTAAAATATCTAGCTCCTCCCACCTCGGACTTATTTAAGGAGTTGGAAAATATCAGTTAGTTGATTATGAAATGTTGTTTTTTTGACAAAAGTTGTGTTTTATTTGCATATGATTTTTCTCGAAATCGAGATTTTTTTTGTGAAGTTTTTTGACATAATCTAGCTCCTCCCACCTTGGACTTATTTTAGGAGTAGGAAAATATCAGTTTATTGGTTATGAAATGTCTATTTTTGACAAAAGATGATTTTTTTGTGAAGTTTTTTGACATGATCTAGCTCTTCCCACCTCGGACTTAATTTAGGAATTGGAAAATATAGTTGATTATGAAATGTCTTTTTTTGACAAAAGTTGTATTTTATTTGTATATGATTTTTCTCGAAATCGAGTTTTTTTTGTGAAGTGTTTTGACATGATCTAGCTCCTCCCACCCCAGATTTATTTAGGAATTGGAAAATATCAGTTAGTAATGAAGATAGGCAGTTCTTATAAAGGGGTGATGCTCTCAGCAGTATGTATTATGTAACTTCCACAAATGAAACAAAATGAATTTGGGCTATTTTTACACTTGAAACTTCTTGACGACGCCATTTAAATAAACTTGTCTTTACACTTTACTAACAATTTATGTTGCTTTACAAGGCAGCTATCACTATTGATTTATTGATTTTTAAGAACAATACACTATTTAAAATTTATATTTGTAAAAGATTTTCTTTTTTAATTAATATTTTCTGTAGAATGTTTGGAATGAAATTTATCCTCAGAGAGATTATATTTGCAACTAATCATACGACAATAATGTACTTAAAAAGAACTCTCATTAAACTAATTAAACAAAAGTTGGGAAAACCGAACAACTATTAAAAAGGAGAAGTAATTGCTTTCTTAAATTAAACTTAAAATGATCATAAACATGAGGAGTAACACAATGTGGGCGGTGATAGAAAAAAATTTAAAGAGAAAAAAAATAAACCTTACAGGTATTAAAAGACATAAAAAGGGGCTTAACTTTATGGTGCTTGACTAGCTTAAATAGTTCTGATGTTATGATGTTTTGCCTCTCCTCACAATTCATTATCTTTTGTTTATATTTTTCTATATACGTCTCATATCGATCCAATTCCCTTCGAAAACAAAAATGGAAAGTATGCTTTACTATTTTAAAATAATTTTTTACTGATGTTTGAGAATGACTGAACTTTTAAAATTATTATTTATGGCACAATAAGTAAAAAAATTATTTTTTCCATATTTTGAGTTTTGACTTTCTTTGAGAAAACTTGAATAAATTTGTGCAAACTGCACCAATATTCGTGTCTTTTAGCTTAAAAGAAAGAAAATTGAAGCGCCTATAGGCTCCAAGAAATTAAAAAAAACTAGTGTCTTTATTTGTTCAAAATTTATGGCGTTGAAAATGGAAAAATTTAAAAAAAACGTGAATTTTTCGTATTTTTTCAAATTTTTCGACTGTTACTTGCAGAATCCTTAATGAATTTTTACAAAATATAGTTCAAAATGTTTGTTAGCATATTTACTATGCATATGTTTCATTAATATTTTTAATTTGTTTGTTTTGTAAAATATGAGACCCAAAAACCGAAACAATATTTTTGATCACCAAAAAAATTGGTTTTTCGAGAATATCTCAAAAACAAGAGCTAACCAAAAAAAATGAACATGATATTCGTGTTCAGGAGGTCCAAATCTATAAGAAAAGTTGGGTTTTATTTCGGGAGATTTTTTTTGTAAACTAGTGTAATAAGTCTTGGATTATCATATCTCGTTGTTAAGATTGACCACGCCAATGCGAATCCCAAATTTGACACAGCTACTTTTGAAATAGCCTTCTCTGCTTCTCCTGAAAGCGAATTAGCTAAATATTGGAATTTTTCTATTCCCGACAAAGAATCATTTTTTATAATCATTGCATCAAATGAATCTCTATATTTAATCCAATGTTCAAAATCTCCATCGAAATGGGGCAATTTTAGTTGAGGTAAAGCAGGTGTTTGTTTGTGTTGTTGTTGTAATTTGACATCAGCTTTCGATTTTCCTAGTCGCGAGATGTCAATCCTAGTGTTCGGTACAGCAAATGTGAGAAAAAATATCATTTTTTTTATGGTCAGTTGCCTAGGATGAAACGCACTCATTTATCACGAAAAAATCAACCTATTTATTGCTTTTAAGCGTCAACATTTATCGTATTTAACTGTCAGTCTAATGTTTGAGTTACATATTTAGTTTTCGTTATTGTTGTTATCAATTTTTGGCCTGTTTATTTTATTTTCTATCAATATTTTAGTAATTTTAAATAAAACAAAATTGTAAATATTTAAGAGCAAATAAAATAGAATTTTAATGATAAATTTATTTTGAGAGGATACAATGTTTAAATTCTAAGATATAGTTGATTGGTAGAGTTTATTTTGAAGATAATCTGGTAATAGTTATAGCTCTACTAGACAATATACCAACTGCTTTTTAGGTTCTCAAAGTTGTTTGACTTTGGACGGCTGACCATTTGTTAACACGAGAACTTGTATTTGATGAAAAAGGTTTTGTTTTCATCGACATCATTAATTTTGAGTTCGATCTTTGGATGGTTTTACCATCTTGTATCCAGATGAATTTAAGATAATTGGCAATTTTTCAGTAACAATACAACAATTACAATTACAACAATAACAATACATCAATTAAAAGTGGCATATAAAGCCATTTCTACCATGATATTATATGTGTGACTCCGACTGAAACAAAATCGATCTCCAATTTGGTGAAACGTTTCATTATTTGCCAAATACTACAAAAACTTATATACTTGAGTTTGTGGTCTCACATTTAGAAAAAACTCGTTTCTCCTCAGCACAATGGTTTATAAATTTATCTGCAATTAACTAAAACTTAACTTCACTTAAAAAATAAATGTTTAAACCATAAATATTTACTCAAACCTTCGAATAATTTAATTGGTTAATCTTAGTGAAAATGGAACACTAAATTTATTAAAGATATTTTCTAAATAAAGATTAAAGTAACTTAAAATTTAATTATAAGTTTTGCTGTTCAGTGTATACACCTTTGGTACATACACTGAATCTGATCTACGCGATGAAATTTCTTATCGTCAATGGTTTGATTGGTAGTAAGAGTTTTACCACAAATAATACACCAAGCCTTAGATCAAAATAAATAATTATTTTGATCTAATGCTTGGTGTTTTATTTGTGGTAAAACTGTTACTACCAATCAAACCATTGACGATAAGAAAAATTAAAATTTAATATTATAAGAAATAAATTTTTTTTTATAAATGATTTTCGATGTTGTCATTAATTACGCTTTTATAAAATTTGACGTTTAAATCCAAAAAACATATTTTTCTTTCTTTTGGCTGTTCGGTGCGGTTTGAAGTAATATCACACGAAGTTAAGTTAGTGGCAGAAAATTTTGACGTTTAATAACGTGATTTTTTTTATCATTTTGCTGTACCGAACACGCTCAATGTGTTTCTTAAATTTGAATTTTAAATTATAATAATTTTCTTCAAATGAAGTTAAATTTGTTCGAGCATCATTCAATTTCTCATCTTCTTCACCAATGAGAACAACAATTTCACTGTGAGTTACTAAATATTCTTTGTAAATATCACTAAGTCTTTCATTTCGACAATTCAATTTAAATTCACTTTCTTCATCAGTCAATTCAAACTTTTCAATAAAGCTTTTTAATTCTTCTATCTGTGATCTTATATCTGCCAATCGGCACTGTAATTTCTTTATTCCTTTTTCTGCCATTTTTTTTTAATTTAATTTTTAGCAACAAAAAAATGCGAATACAAATGTCAAAAAGAACAAAATTCACTGTAATTCTATTAGAGCTTGAATATGTGTCTTTGCTAATCGCAAGTTGCCGAAAAGTTTTCTGCCATAAAATTCTTCCACTAGATGGAGTTTTGTTGCTCAATTTCTCTACTCAATTTGGCGCACTCTGTGTTTTATTAGTGAAACTGTACTATTATTTTTATACATTAAAGAAACACGTGATATTTTTATAAGACGATTTATTATTCGCCATGTTGTTTTTTCTTTTCTTTTTTCAAGAAAATCCACAATATATTAATTTACTTTTTTTTATATGACACTAATCACTTTCACAACAAAATCTCTAGTTTCTACATTAATTTTCTATCAAATGTTCCACTTAATTCTTTGTTCACTTTCACGAACAAGTCCATACAAAGTTTTTCGAAAAACCAATTTTTCGATTTGCGTTTAAATAAATTCAACCATCGAACAAAAAATCCAATCTCATCCCCGACGAATATATCAAATCCGGCTCGAATTGACCAAAAATGGGGTTCTCTAAGGGCTGGTTTTCTTATTTTAAATTAACTGAAACGCTTTTCGTTCAAAAATTGAATTTATTGTAAACTCCAAATTTTATTCTATTTTTATTCCAACACAAATACGAACATCCGATATCAATGAAAACTTGTAGGTACTAAAAACTAACATAACGGTTTTTTTATATAATTGGTAACTATAAATATTACCTGATGAGCGTGTGGATTGGAATTAGTGTTACCATACCACTAATTTTTGTGGTAAATAAATGTGGAAATTCTCCAGGATTAGTCTTCGATTTTGGATGTGGAATCCTAAAGATTGATAATGTTGAGATGCCACTACTTGTGAATGAGGCAGAGTCAACAGATATTGGATGCGATGAGAAACTATGCAGTGCAGAGGAAAATCCAGAACCATCATCCAAAGAGATGTGGGAGAGAAACGTCAACCGACGCAAACGTTTGAACAAACGCCGAAAGTTAAAAAGGAAACAAGTTCCGGTCCATTACGAAGTGAGCAATGTAAATGAAGTGGTTCAAATAGCTTCAAACGGGGACGAATCGCAGCTGAAAATGAGAATGGCTCAGGGACATGGCGGTCTGAAACACTCAAAGGGAAGGGATAAGGAGCACTTTAGAGATAATGAGAATCCATACTCATCACGGTGGGCTGATATAGAAGAAAGTAATGGCCAAGGACTTAGAAAGGAACCGGAAGTAATTCTAAATAGCATGGGAAATAGAAAAAGAAAAAAATGTTTGGATTCAACAATTGGAGGAGAGATTTAGATCCTGTTCGGGATGAACAGTTTTAAGTGGAGGGTAATGTTACGATTACAGAAAAATCTAGACGATTACGGTCCCTTTCAAGAAAATCAAATCACAACAAAACGCAACAACAAATGAATGAAATGAAATGTTGTTGTACATATTCTTAGATTTAAGGTCAACATAAATAAATGATTTTATGAATTAAATGAACGTAACGTAAAATAATCGAATATTCTACTATTTTCTCAAGGTTTCTAAAAAGTGACCTAGAATTTTCTAGAAATTAAGCAAAACAGTATATAAGAAATTGTCTGTTGTAGATTAAGAATTGAAGTGAAGTTGAAATTATAAAAGTGATATTTAAATTAGTTTTTGTAAATAAAGTTTAAAGTGTTATTAAGTAGAAATAATTGGTGTATTATTTTAAACGTTGTATTACTAGAAATTTCTACAATCAACCGTTGGAGTTTCTGAAGCTGTTAAAGAATATTCTAGTTAGGAATATTATTTGCTGTATTCTTTTTCTTGTTGTTGTGGAACATTTAAGGTGTTGAATACTTAATAAAACCTGGTGTTTGTGCTTACTAATCAGTGATCGGACTCTGAAGAGATTTTGGAATTGCGTTTATCGAATTGTAAGGTCAATTCGAAGTAAGGTTAAAAACGTAACAATATTATTTAAACTAACAGTCTCAGAATAGACGGTAAAGTAAATTTGGTGTGTCAGTATACCTTATCCAGGTTTCTTGGCAATTGGTTGAGATAGTTTTTGTTATGTAAAATTTTTGTAGAGTAGTCGTGAATCGATATACGAAACCTATTTTCTAATAACTCGTTTATAAAGAAAAGGTTAATTCGTTTTCCTTTCAAATAAATTTATTTGTGTACTCTAACAGTAGTTAGTTACCACACCACTTTTATTTTATTTTTATTTACAGAAAAATGAATTAATAGAATTAAAAATTAATAAATGTCTTAAAAAGTTAATTATTTTAATATAAATAATAAAATAATATACTAGTAAATTAATATAATTTAAAAATAAAAGTAATAATAATAATAATAATTCCCAACGACCAATTACCCCTCCCGTCCCGCACGCGGGGAGTCACCATCAACATTATTATTATTACTACAACTATGAATCATAGAAGATGGTGTCAAACAAACTTTAATACAATGAACAAGGACATGAAGGGAACAAGAAGTTGGGTCTACTTAGTACAAGCAGATTAAAAATCGGTCAAAAACCTCAAACAGTAAAAAATAAATAAAAAGTAGATAAAAATGGGAGTAAAATTAATAAAGGAAAACAACACAACTAACACAAAAAAAGAAAGAAAAAACATATATAAACAATTAAAACATACACATGTGGGCATATACATACACATATAAAACACAGAGGTATACATACACATACTCACGTACTTACATACACACACACACATATATAGATATACGTACCCATTCACATCCCAATACACACGTTTATAAATTTCGTTAAAAGCTGGAGGAAAATTAATCATTGGTAAGAGGAATAGAATAGAGGAGTACTTTTAGCGATGATTTACTCAAATTGTAGTCAAATGAGGGGAAATTATGATTAACCTCACGCAGCATCCTTGTAAAAGGCTCGTTCTGGCCGTATTTAGTTTTGTGGAGTGGTAATCTAAATGCGGGTATCGATCTTAAGTTACGTGGATTCAAGTTAAAATTTATTTAACAAATATAGTGTTAAACTATTTTATTTTTATTTATGTTTTATTAATAAAATTTTTATTAATAATAACAACCGTCGTGTGAAGTACAATAATTGTTGAAAATTATTTAAACATGTTTCGATAATATCTTGATTATCATCCTCAGTATTTTATCAAAATTTGAAAACGACTTATGTTAAATATAATAAATTGCAAAAACAATATCAATAAAATGACATATAAATTACAATGCTATAATGATAATAAAAATAACGAAAAGTAAAAATAAAAATAAATCCATGAAAGAAGTTCCTTTCAAAATAACTTGTGTATTTTATGTATTAGAATTTAAACTTTGTATCGCTGTATGGTATAGTATGTTTTCCTTAATTGTTAATTTGTCATTTAATAATGATTCATTATTGCCTTTGTAAGCTTTGTATATTTCAAATTCTTCGTATACATCCATAAGTTTTCCTTTGGAACATTTGTGCAATAGTTTGATATCATTTTCAAAGTGTGAAAATTCATGATTTTCATCAATTAGATGTCGTGCGTAATTAGAAGTTATCGAAACATGTTTAAATAATTTTCAACAATTATTGTACTTCACACGACGGTTGTTATTATTAATAAAAATTTTATTAATAAAACATAAATAAAAATAAAATAGTTTAACACTATATTTGTTAATTAAATATTGTGAAGTGGGTGAATTTATTCACAAATTAAGAGAGATATTTTTAATATTTTTAGTATCATTCAACATGAATTTTAAAATTTATCGTCTCAAGAAGGGCAGAGGAGTCGATTTCGTCAGTTAATACGTGGTGAATAAAGACAATGTCAGCAACAATACGTCGGTTTACAAGTGGTTGGAGTTTAATTAAATTTAAACGATCGACGTAGGGAGGCAAAATGAAATTGTCCATCCTTGGCAGACCTCGCAGAGCAAAGCAGAGAAATCTGCGCTGCGCGCTCTCAATTCTATCTATATGGATTTTGTGGTGTGGTGACCAAACTTGGCTGGCATATTCAAGCAATGGCCTTACAAAAGTCGTATAAAGAGCCTTTGTTACGTACGGATTCATGAATTCTTTTGACCACCGTTTGACGAATCCAAGCATAAAGTTAGCACGATTAATTATGTTTGTGATGTGTATTCGAAAGTCCAGATTAACATCACATGTAACCCCAAGATCTCGAATGGACGTGACTCGATTAATGATGTCAGAATTAATAAAGTAGTTACGATGTGAGTAATTAGAGCGTTTGCGGGAGTATGTAATGGACTGACATTTGCTCACATTTAATTCAAGATGATTTTTAGCGCACCAAATAGAAAAACTGGTCAGATCACTCTGTAAGAGTTCAGTGTCTGAAGTAGTTCCAACTACTTTAAATATTTTAATGTCATCTGCATACACCAAAATGGAAGAATTGTGAATCACGTTATCAACGTCATTAATTGTAAGGATAAACAAAATAGGTCCCAGGTGACTACATTGTGGTACACCAGAGGTAGCGATGAATGATGCAGAGATTGCTGATCTAAAAAGTACATGGTACTTACGATCCAGGAGGTAAGACTTGATCCACTGTATGAGTAGTGGTGGAAAACCAAGTATTTTTAATTTGAATAAAATGACCTTGTGTAAGATCCTATCGAATGCTTTACTAAAGTCAGTGGCAATAACATCAACCTCGAGTCCTTTATCCATAGCATTTATAGCACATGAAACAAATTCAGAAAGATTAGTGGTAGTGGAGTGTCCTTTAAGGAAACCGTGATGATTCCGGGGAAAAACTGGTTTACAATGGAAATATAAAGCGTCATATACCACGCTTTCCAACAGCTTTGGAATGCAGGAGAGTTTCGCAATAGGTCGATAATTGGAAACAACCAATCTGCAACCTGACTTATGAGTTGGAATTATAAATGAAGTTTTCCATATTACCGGAATTAATAACTATTAGAAAATATGTTGTTGTGAAAATACGTTGGAAGGTTGTTGAAATTACAATCCTTTCCAACGTTATAATCCTTTCCATCGTTATATTCCTTTTCAAACGTTATATTCCTTTCTATAATCTTTTCCTTTGTAACGCTGCATAAAAACTGGAAATACAGTTAAAATTATTTTAGTAATCTTATATTGTTTATCTTTTATTTATTAGTCATTAGTCATGTTTATCATTTAGTATAAGTCAAACGTACTGTATGTTTTATTTTAAGCAGACAATTTTAGCGTTACCCAGAATGCACCTATTGGAGGTAAAGTCCACATGATTAGCATTCCGTGTCCATCCGTCTGTCTGTCAGCCGCAAAAAGGATTTTCTCTAATACCGTGCTGTAATAACAAATGAAGTGCTCATGCTGCAAAAACGATCCCACTTTAATATATCTGAGTGTTCAAAAATATCACCAGATTCCTTATTACGTTCAATCTGAATCCAAATCTGAGATTTCAAATTCATCGCCCTCATCGTCTGAGTTTGTGTCTATAAGCTCGAAACGTGCTCGTTTCGATGGAACAAGCTCCTCTATATTTTCTGTGTGTATAGTCGGCTTTTCAAAACGTAATAATTGCAATGGTTTTTTGCGTATTCCATTGATTAAAGGGGGATATACTTCTTTTATATGCTCTAGAAATTGCATAATTTGTGAACCGGTATGTTTGGCATACTTTTCAGTTAAGTATTTTTTCCGGTAGAGGTACAAATCAATATACTCCCGAACAAATTTTGGAGTTTTTTGATTTCCTATCGCATCTTTTAGCCAGCGATTCTGGTTTTCAAGATCATTGATTGTGTTTTCGGGGTCGTTTACGTCTTGGTATTCACCCTTGCTGTGATTAACCGATACGTGTTCCGTGTAGGAAGAAAATAGTTTTTCAACCCCGAAATACTGCTTTGCACCATCCGTACAAATTTTTCTAGTTGCCTTATCTATATATCGCGAGAGGTATGGCCAAATGGCTTCTTTGCTTTTGTCTTTTATATGGAAAAATAGACCTGTAGCATCTTCTACGCAATAAATGCCCAAGATAGTCATTTGTTTGCTGTTATGACCTGTTAAAAACGTTTCATCTACTTGAACACGTTTTCCGAAGCCACCAAGCACACAGCGCTCATTGGATCTGACCACATTAATTACTTTTCGAAAGTTGCTAAAGTAGTGAGATAATGTTGAACGGCTTAGCGTTCGATTGAAATCGTAGGTAAGATTTCGCCATTCCTGAAAATCGTTTTTGGTCTGGGAAAACTTACAATGTGAATTGATGAATAAAATCATCAAAAGCAGGACCTCCCGAATTTCAAGTTTACAAAACTTTCCGTCAAAAAATGTGCCTTTCGCAGGATTAATGCTTTCTCGGCATATTTTTGCTCCTTTTGTCTTCTGAGATTCAGTGGAACAGCGCCATACCCAGCCTAATCTCGCTGTTTTATCATTCTCTACGTTCATTGGTTTGTTACAGCACTTGGGGGGAGTTGAATACTTACCTGGAACTATTTCCATTTCCTCCAAAAATTTGATTGCCTTTTCGTTTGTTTTGCATAATTCGTTAATAGAATCAATTGACGAAAAGGTTTTCAACTGAGGATGAATATTTGGAAATAGTTCTTGTTGTGGTCGTCCCACGTTCTTTTCTGCCTCCCATGTAGCGTCTGCCATTGTCCAAGATTATCCTAAGATATAACGAATGGTCTTATTTTTATATTTAAAGGATTAATAAAAACTGCGTTCCAATTGCAGCTGGATTGTACTAAATGTTCTGAATTGCAGTCACAAACTGTAATCTACTATTTTTTATCTAAATAAACATTTTAAGTTAAAATAAGATTAAAAGGTCGCCAGTTTAATAGAATAATAGTTTTTAACTGTTGAGCTATCGATACATAGGGTGTTTATACCACAAAATAGTGTTATACTTTATCTGTGATGTTATAAATGCTCAAAATAATTTTGATAGATAGAATACGGTAGCCATATATTTTTAATTTGAATTTCCAATTTAAAATTATAACATAAAAAAATTTTTAAAAATTAAAAAAAATTACAATACTAATATTAATTTAAAATTAAAACTAAATGTTGAGTAATTTTGATGTTGCACATTTTTTACAATCGCATGAAATTGTCTTTTAGATTTTACGTGTTGACGGTTACAATTTTTGCATTACACGTTCATATTATCAATTAAAAGCAAAATATCAAATTACTATCTGCCATTGTAATGTCGATTTCTTTTCACTCAAAAACATAAAAAAAAATTGATGTAAATCGAAAAATCACTTTTTTTTCGATTTACATCAATAAAAATCTTTCGTAAAATTTTTGACAATACAAATATCAAATTCAAATCAGTAGGCCAGCTGTCAGTCCGAACGGCTGTGTTTTATTTCTGTCAAGAAAAATTTAAATTTAAATACAAATTTAAAATAAAATAATTATTTTTCTTTTCTATTTTTGTAGCTTTTTTAATTTAGGCAAAAATAGTTAATAATTAATAATTTTTGTCTTTATTTTTAGGTAATTTAAAAGAATATTAGTTTATAAGAAAATTATTATTTTTACGCCGTTGTCAAATTAGAAGAACGGTGATAATAAACAAGGAATTGGCATAATAATAAACTAAACTGTTTCTATGTTTCGATAAAAAATTTTAAGAAACATTAAGAAGTTCGAAGATAAGTTTTTAGTTTATTATAATTTTCTTTAAATAGATTTGGGTTTTATTTTGATTAATTTAGTTGTTTGTATACATTAATTCTTGTTGTGATAACAGTATTAATGTAACATTTTAGTGTTATTATTGTATCCTTCCGTACAACTATTTACTAAAATTTTTATTAGTTGTGGTACATCACATTTTGATGTATTTCTCTTAAAAATTCAATTACGACTTCAGAGTTCGATTGAGATTTCAGAATTGGAATTCTCGATATGACAGTTGGGACTTAGACTTAGTTTCAAGTTTTCGGCCTGTTGGTTTGTCAATTTAGATTTTGTTTTTATTTTGAATTCAGTTTGGGGTTTTCTTTCCTCTCTACTTAAATAAAATTGTATTATTTTTTTTTATCTATTTGGTTGCATTTAAATGTGATTAAAATTCAAACCAAAAACATTGAGTTGAAATGGCTAAATTGTCCATCAATTTTACAAACATAAGGGGTTTGAACGTCAATCTCAACTCGGTCCACCAATATCTTGAACGTTGCTATCCTGATATTCTTTTTTTGACAGAAACGATTATTAGTGGGAGAGCCATAACATTAGATAAGAGTAAATATATTTGTCCTAATTATGATCTCTCTTCATTCTACAACAAACATGGTGTTTGCGCGTATATTCGAAATTCTATTCTCCCGCAGGAGGGATCGATTTTGATCGATTATGATCAATGTTGATCTACGGGTCTGACTACCCTGCGTACTCCAATGCCTGCCATTGACATATGAGCTAGCGTAAGATATCACATACCACTGGCAATGGCAGGAGATGTCATTAGCCAAGATGATATCTTAGGGTGCTGGCGGACGAACTTTAATTAGTCAACGGCAGCACTTCCAGTCTTAGCTGGGCAGCGTTCCGTAGTGGTACGGCTCATTATCTCTCCCGAGGAATTGGACCAACACGTAATTATGTGTGGGCTTTGTGCCTGCATTAGCTGGATTTTTGGCATTTTGTTTTGTTTTGTTTTCTGCAAATTTTTCACAATTTGTTTTTCACTTATTATTTTGTTATTATTTCTTCATCTTATTATGAAATATTGGCAAATGTCATATTTTATTGTATCATAGGATTTTTTACTTAGTTATCCATTTTAAAATAAAACATAAAAAAATAAAATAAACCTTTTGATATATATTAATATATTTATATATTTACTTTATATATATACTCACGCATTTATAATAATACTCACGCATGGAGGGATCACAAATTTATATATATACTCACGCATGGAGGGATCAGTTTTTATTAATTTGTTAATTTTTTTCTATTTTTTGATCCACGGGTGTGACAACCCCCCGTACTCCAGTCTCTGCTATTGGCATATGAGTTAACGTGAGATATCACATACCACTGGCAATAGTAGTGAGATATCACTAGCCAAGGAGATATCTTAGGGGTGCTGGCGGATGAACTGTATTCAGTCAACGGTAGCACTCTCAGTCGTAGCTAATGAATATTCCTTGATGCTGGAACGCTGTAGCTTGCTCGAAGAAACGAGCCTTCATATAACTATATTTCTGAGCTTTAATCATTGAAAAATATACTGCGTCCCATAATCAAGGATTATGCCATTAGCTGGACTATTGGCAAACCAATTTTAGTTTTGTTCCTGCAAATTTTTAAAACAAATTTGCTTTTTATCTCTTATTTTATTTTTATTTTCTCTATCCTATCACGAAATATTGGCCTATGTCATATTTTATATGTGATAGGATTTATGGTTTAGTTATCCATTATTGAACAAAAAAAATAAAAAAAAACAAAAAAAAAACAGATTTGCGTCCATTAACATCCTTAAAACGCATGTTGTTGTGGGACCTTGGTCTTAAAAGGTTTTTATGTGTTGTTGTGACACATATTGTAATGCCTACAACACATCACATTTTATTAAAAAAGAAAAATATATATATATATATATATATATATATATATATATATATATATATATATATATATATATATATATATATATATATATATATATATATATATATATATATATATATATATATATATATATATATATATATATTTATATATATTTATATATATATATATATACTAGGTCATTCAATAAGTCCGTAGGATGACACATAGATGGCGTTACTAGAATTTTTTCCATATGATTTTTATTTAGTACTAACCTTCAAACGATACGTGTATAAATTTGACCGCAGTCTGACTATTTATTCGTGAGTTATAGCATTTTGTGTGAAGCAACTTTTGTTTTTGAAAAAAAATGGTAAAAAGTGAATTTCGAATTTTAATAAAGCATTGCTTTTTGATGAAAAAAAATACAGTGGAAACCAAACAATGGCTTGATAAACATTATCCAAACTCTGCTCCATCGAGACAAATGGTAGAGAAGTGGATGGCTGAATTTAAATGTGGTCGTACCAGCACAAAAGATGCAGAGCGCAGTGGACACCCAAATGAGGCTGTTATTCCAGAAAACATAAAAACCAACAAATTGGTTATGAACGATCGCAAATTGAAGGTGCACGAAATAGCTGACATTGTAAAGGTAGCAAATGGTAGTGTTTTTACCATTTTACATGAACATTTGGGTATGCGAAAGCTCTGTGCAAATTGGGTGCCGCGTGAGCTCACAGTCGACCAAAAACAACAACGAATCGATGCTTCGGAGGAGTGTTTGGCACTGTTAAACCGCAATAAAAGGGAATTCTATCGTAGATATGTGACAATGGATGAGACATGGCTTCACAATTACACACCAGAATCCAAAAGACAGTCAGCTGAGTGGACAGCAGTCGACGAACCGAATCCAAAGCGAGCAAAGACGCAACAGTCGGCCGGTAAGGTGATGGCGTCTGTATTTTGGGATACGAACGGAATAATATTCATCGACTATCTCCAAAAAGGAACCACCATCAACAGCGAGTATTACTGTGAACTTTTGGATCGATTGAAGGCTGAAATCGCAAAGAAACGGCCACATTTGCAAAAGAAAAAATTGTTGTTTCACCAAGATAATGCACCGTGTCACAGATCGATGAAAACGATGGCAAAATGAATGAATTGGGCTTTGAATTGCTTACCCACCCACCATATTCTCCAGATTTAACCCCCAGCGACTTTTTCCTGTTTTCAGGTCTCAAGAGAATGCTTGCTGGAAAGAAATTTAAGTCCAATGATGAAGTAATCGCTGAAACTGAGGCCTATTTTGACGAAAAAGAGAAATCGTACTATAAAAGTGGTATAGAAAAGTTGGAAAATCGCTATACTCGTTGTATCGCCCTCGAAGGCAACTATGTTGAATAAAAAAAATCGAGTTTTGTCAAAATGTTGTTTTTTTCTTACTTATCCTACGGACTTATTGAACGACCTGTTAATGGCTGGCATGTTGCTATTGATATCGCTCATCGAGCGAAAATTTTAAACATTGCCCGGCAATATATATATATATATATATATATATATATATATATATATATATATATATATATATATATATATATATAATATATATATATATATATATATATATATATATATATATATATATATATATATATATATATATATATATATATATATATATATATATATATATATATATATATATATATATATATATAAATATATATATAATATATATATATATATATATATATATATATATATATATATATATATATATATATATATTATATATATTATATATATATATATAAATATATATATATATATATATATATATATATATATATATATATTATATATATATAAATATATAT
>CAVNZG010001002.1:0-20672 GCA_963693315.1 Diogma glabrata
TAGAAAAAAATATATTTTTTAGGAAATGATTAATTTCTTAACCACACTATTTGTGAATTTTCGAAGGTTAGTAGGAAATTATTATCCCGTATATACTAAGTCACTTATGTAGTTATTATTGACTGTTTCCAATCAATTAGAAATCAATTTGCGACAAGAATGTCAAGTATATTTGTGAATCATCTGTGAAAATCTCTAACAAAAATTTAACTTTAGTAGCTAGTGACGTATGAAAAAAGTTTTCAATAACAAAAAAGAAATTGAATAAATCGAAAATTAAAATGTTTCTAACCATCAACTCTGTGGTGTAGTTGATAGCGTGTCCTACCAAAAATATTCGAACTCATTGGTACTGATGAGGTTGCAAGTTCGAATCCCAACCGAAACACGTTTTGAAAAAAAAGTAGTTTTAATATAATAATAACTGTAAGGTTTATTCATATAAACCCAAAAAACTGATTTCGAATTTCAAGATTCATATGATTCACAAATATACTTGACATTCTTTTAGCAAATTGATTTCTTAATGATTGGAAACAGTCAATAATAACTACATAAGTGACTCAGGATTGTACGGGGTAATAATATTCCCACTAACCTTCGAAAATTCACAAATAGTGTGGTTAAGAAATTAATCATTTCCTAAAAAACATAAAACCCATAACTGTCCCCGTAAAATACTTTACAACATACAATTGTCTATACAGACGAATATAAAAACCCTCTAAGAAAAAAATATACGTGCTCGAGAATTTTGTTTTTTTTTTGGAAAATAGAGCGGTTCTAAATTTCGAGGCTTTCGTGATTTTTGGCTTGACGACTTATTTTCAAAAATTCATAACTTCGGTTCTGGTAATAATAGACCGTTTTACTTCGGTCTAAAAGACCGAAGTTTTACATCATGAGCTCAAAGTGAAATTCTTACCCCCACCCTTTTTGACATTTCTCGACGTTTTAGAACCTACTGATTCTAAAAAAGCAAAAATAATGTATGTCTGTCATTATCTACGCTACAGGGAAATCGCTGGAGGGATTTCAAAATTTTTTTTTCTAAAAATAGGTATACTCAAGAGACAGGTCCAAAAGGACGCTGTTGTTCGATAATTGTACCGGAAATGTGTCAAAAAAATCATTATGTGTGTCAAAAACAGCAAATTTTTATATTTTTGCTTAAAAAACGTTCATTTTAAGTGATTACGAGTAGGAACATTAAATTTTGGAGAAATCTTGATGGTAGGGATTGATATGTGAGATCAAAAATGTAATTTTCACTAAATGTAATTTAAAATGAAATTGGACATGGAAATTTTTGAATTTGTTATAGTTTTTTAAATATTTTTGGAATTTTGAAAAAGTATTTTTTTTTGTATTTTTGATTTTGTAATAATTTTTGCAATATTTTTTAGAATTTTGGAAAAAGTTTTAATTTTTGATTTTGTAAGAATTTTTGAAATATTTTTGGAATTTTGAAAAAGGTTTCAATTTTTAATTTTGTTATAATTTTTGCAATATTTTTAGAATTTGAAAAACATAGGATTTTTGAATTTTATATATATATATATATATATATATATATATATATATATATATATATATATATATATATATATATATATATATATATATATATATATTATATATATATATATATATATATATATATATATATACATATATATATATATATATATATATATATATATATATATATATATATATATATATATATATATATATATATATATATAATATATATATATATATATATATATATATATATATTATATATATATATATATATATATAAATATATATATATATATATATATATTATATTTATATATATATATATATATATATATATTATATATATATATATATATATATATATATATATATATTATATATATATATATATATATATATATATATATATATATATATATATATATATATATTATATATATATATATATATATATATATATATATATATATATATATATATATATATATATATATATATATATATATATATATATATATATATATATATATATATATATATATATATATATATATATATATATATATATATATATATATATATATATATATATATATATATATATATATATATATATATATATATATGATTAATTAAAATGTTATGCATACATTGTTCATCTAACATTACAAGAAAAAAATCTGGATTAAGCTGGTGCGTATGCGAAAATAGTTTTCATTCTAAATGTTTGAGCTTAACTAAAGACCAATTTGATCTTATAACTTCTGGTGCAATTAATGGTTGGATCTGCAGCACATGTATACCATTAAAATCAAGAAAATCAATTGCAGTTCCTGTTCCAACTGTGGTTTCTGATGAATCTCATAATGAAGCACATGATATAAAAACTGTGCTTACTAAAGTTAAAATGGATTTAGATGCAATAACTATTTCCAACAAATTATTTCAAGAAACTGTTGATTCATTCTCCAACCTAATTGACGGCTTCAATATTAAACTGGAGAATTTGGAGAAGAGAATTAAAATTCTTGAGCATACTGTGAGTGTTAATAAGAGTATTAATACTAAAGTAATATCGCTGGATGATAATGAACGCAGTTTTGACCTTGTTGTTCATGGCATTCCTTTTAAAGCTGATGAAGATTTATCTTATATTAAACAAAAACTTCTAGCTTATTATGAAGTTTCTTCAACTTCTAATAATATAAAAAGTATTTCAAGGTCTCTTAAAAGGAATTTGACAACTATTCCTGTAATTATATTGAAATGTGACGATATTTCGACAAAACAAAAAATTTTGGATGGCGTCAAAGCTAAAAAAGTTTCAATGAAAAGAAACAGTATTATAAGTGATATTGGGTATGATTTATCAATTGATAATGGTCGTAACACCTTCTACATTACTGAATATCTTAACCCTTACAAGCAACAACTACTTTTAAAAGCCAGAGAGTTATTAACTGATAAACTAGCTAAATATGTATGGATCCAAAATGGCGATATCCTGGTAAGAAAGTTCGATAATGATAAAATCACTAAAATTACATCTGCTGAAATAATTCAAATTTTACGAGATAATTAATTTATTTCCTTTTTTTAATATTATTTAGTTTAGTGTTATTTTATTTCATTTTATTCATTTTATAGATAGTTTTTATAATGTTATTATCAATTTACTACCAAAATGTTAATGGTCTTAGAAGCAAAACAAACGATTTTTTTAAAAACTTACTTGCGTCTAATTATGATGTAATATGTCTTACTGAAACATACCTAAATGATAACATATCTGATAATGAACTATTTTCTAATCAATACACTGTTTATAGAAGGGATAGAGATCTTAATCTTTTTCCTAATAAAAAAGATGGTGGGGGTTGTTTGATAGCAATTAATTCCAAGTTTCAAAGCTTTCGTTTACCATTATGGGAAGTTTATTTGGAGGAGATATGGGTATGTCTTAAGTTTAAACACAAAAAATTATATTTGAACGTACCTTATATTTATCCTAATGCAACTATCTTGGATTATGATGGTTATTTTGAAAATATCAACACTATTATAAATACACACAAAATTGATTCTAACTTTCTTATTGTTGGTGACTTCAATATACCTAATATTAAGTGGTCATTTGTTGCTGATATCTTGGAACCAAACCTTTTAAGTGTCACTAGACCAGCTCAAGCACTTTTCGAAACATTGAGTTTCACTGATGTTACCCAATTCAATCATTTAACTAACAAATCTAATCGGATTTTAGACCTGGTTTTATCCAATTTGCATGTAAGCAATGTTACGGTAAGCAATCCTACGGATGTGTTATCAAAAATTGATCAACATCATCCACCGATTGAAATTTCAATAAATCTTAAAAAATTTGATCTCTTAAAAGCCGATGAATCTGTACGCTTTAATTTTTACAAAGGAAATTATGATGAATTTAACGTAGCTCTATCTGAAATTAATTGGTGTCACATGTTTGGCAATAAAGATGTTGATCAGTCAGTTCAACGGTCAATTCAAGTTGATGCTTTTTATGATGTTCTTTATCAGTTAATCAATCAATTTGTCCCTAAATTCAAAATTAAATCTAGTAAATATCCCATCTGGTATTCAAAAAGTTTGTTAAAAATGATTGAATTTAAAAATCTAATTCATAGAAAGTTTAAAAAAACTGGTGATCTTGATTATTACAATATGTTTTCTTCTTTGCGGAGCTCTGTTAAAAGGGAAATTAATGTGTGTTATGCAAATTATTTAAGTGATATTGAAAGTTCCATTTCGTCAGATCCTAAAAAGTTTTGGTCTTTTACAAAAAAATTAAAAAAAACTAATGCTATCCCAGCATCAATGCGTTTTAAAAACAATATAGAAAGTTCAACCAAAGGAATTTGTGATCTTTTTGCGACTTATTTTCAATCTGTGTACACCAGTACCCATCTTAATTCCACACCAACATTTGCAATAAGTGATATCTCTTTGGAAGATTCTTTATTTTCTGTAACGGAAGAAGAAGTACTAGCGGTATTAAATAAACTTGATCTAAATAAAGGTTTTGGAGCTGATCTAATTCCTCCTATTTTCTTAAAAAACACTTCTGCATTGATCTGTCAGCCATTAACAATTCTATTTAATAAGTCTTTTGAAAATGATGTTTTTCCTATTAGATGGAAAATAGCTAAAATCATTCCAATTTTGAAAACTGGTGACAGTACTGATGTAGAAAATTATAGACCAATTGCAACATTGAATTGTTTCAGCAAAATTTTCGAAAGAATTGTTCACAATAAACTGTTTGACTTTACTAATATTAATATTATTAAAAACCAACACGGGTTTTTTAAGAGTAGGTCAACTCTTACTAATATGCTTAACTATACGGAATATATTTATGAATCGCTTGACTCTGGTGCTGGTGTTGATGTCATATATATGGATTTTTCAAAGGCCTTTGATAAAGTTAACCATAATATTCTCCTTCAAAAATTACGTAATTTCGGTCTGAATATAAAGTTTATCAGGTGGGTTGAATCTTATCTAAAACAAAGATCTCAATTTGTATGCATTAATGACTATGAATCATTTTCTTTCTGTCCTCATTCGGGTGTACCACAAGGTTCAATCTTGGGACCTTTATTGTTTATTTTGTTTATTAATGATATTTGCTTACGTTTGGATTGCAAAGCACTACTTTTTGCTGATGATTTGAAAATATTCAAATCAATCAAATCCATAGCTGACTGTATAGTGCTTCAAAATAATCTTATTAAAATATATGAGTGGTGCAAAAGTAACGATCTATATCTCAACATTAATAAATGTTTTACCTTTAAGCTTAAGCCCAGATCTTTTCAATTACAATTCATTTATAATATTAACAATGTAACTCTATGTGAAAAACAAAGTATTCGTGATTTAGGCATTATTATGGATAACAAATTAAAATTTAATATACATATTCAAGATATTGTTAACAAAGCTTTCAAAATGCTTGGTTTTGTTATGCGAGTGTGTTCAAATTTTCGTTCGTCTAAAACACTTATTACAATCTTTAATTCAATAGTTCGTTCTTCATTAGAATATATTTCGCCAGTCTGGAATCCAAAATATCAAACTCATATTGATAATATTGAGAGGGTTCAAAAGAAGTTTACTAGATTTCTGAACTTTAAATTAAGCTTCCCATATCAACCATATAAAGATAGACTAAAACGATATAATCTATTATCATTGGAACAGAGACGTACAATTGCTGATCAAACAACCCTTTATAAAATTCTTAACCATAGTATAGAATCAGATTTGGCTAGTCTAATTCGTTTGAATACCACACCTTGTTATAATACTAGGTATTCGTACACTCTGTATTATAATACTTTTCTAACTAATCTAAGAGTTCATTCACCGTTAATTAGATTACAGTACAGCCACAACGTTAAATTTAATCAAATCAATTTGTTTTGCTCCAACTTAGTCCAGTTTAAAAGAAGTCTTTTACAAATTGTTAAATTAAATTAAATTAACATTATTTTTCTTATATATTTTAAATTCTAATATTATTTATTTTATCTTGTGTTAAATATTCTTCTTTTATTACATTAAAATTATCTTTTTATAAACTAAATTAAAACTTTTTATTGTAATTTTTTATATTATTTTTAAATATTGTCTTTAATTTGTATTACTTTTAAATTTAAACTTTTTATTGTAATTTTTTATATAATTTTTTAAATATTGTCTTTAATTTGTATTACTTATATAACTAGCATGTTATTGGAAACATTTCCGTTTGCTAGTATTTAAATTGAAATAAATAAATAAATAAATAAATATATATTTATATATATATATATATATATATATATATATATATATATATATATATATATATATATATATATATATATATATATATATATATATATATATATATATATATATATATATATATATATATATATATATATATATATATATATATATATATATATATATATTAGGGTGTTCCTTAGCTATATGGGGGAAAAAAAATTATGATAAATTAATGGTCTCACCCCCTTAATCAGTGTGTATACATATAAAAATGAACTGCAAGAAATTTTAGGTCAGGGTCATTCCATGGAAACATAAGCCTCAATAGTTGCAATGAAGTTTATGTTGTGTGGAAAAATTAATCTAATTGGAAACTTGCCCGTCATTATTGATACTGAAGATAGGAAATAAACAAATAAATTGTTTAAAAGATGGAAAAAAATAAATAAGTAATAAAATTATTGTTAGAAATGCATTATTTTCTTATGCGTTTTTTTCTGTTACGTTGGTCACGTTACGTTGGTCACACAATTTTTTTTAAATGGAACCACTACTGTATGTAGCATTTGTGAAAAACATATGCTTATTTAAAAACAGATAGCCTGTGCTTTATAAAAAACTAAAATTGAATTTATTGAAGGCATACTTTCAGAGAAATTGCTTTGAAAGTGTGAGTAAGTTTTACTGTGGTCCTTTTTTTTTTACGTTGGTCACAGCACTGAATTTTGTTATTATTACTTAATATATATTTAATTTGCTGCCTTTTTCATTGATAATGTATTTTCTACCTGCATAATAGTATAAAATAACATAAATTTCATAAAATAACAATGTTTTTTATGAATAATAGGCAAAATTATGAGTTGAAAAGGGTAAAAATGTTACGTATGTCACAATGGAATGACCCGTCAATCAAATAAAGTTAACCCGTGCCGACTTGAAGTTGAACTTTGGTTCCATATGAAATCATCGAAAAAACAGAAAAATTTTTGCTGTACTGTTTTAGATTTTACTCAAACTTTGTGGAAATGTTCTTCAGGGTTCAAAAGATCAAAATCCACAAGGATTTAGTTTTTGCACGCGCCACTTACAGTCCACCCAAAATAAAGCACTTGAAAAGTCGTATTTTTGTGTTTTGCGGTTTTAGCTGTAAAACTTTTTCTATTAAAGATATTGATTCGATCAAGGTGGCATTATAAGGCTGAAAGATAGTAGTTTTTAAAACAAAAATAAAAATGTAAGAAACTGCAATCTGTAAGCAAGAAGCTGTAAGCTGTAAGAAACAAATGTTGGCTTCTCTTTAAACGGCTGTACACCCGCGTCAGGAAAAAATAAAAAAACAAACGTTAAAGCGTTTTAAAGCTAAAGGTAAGAACTGAATATCCTGCTAATTTCAAATTTTTGTCTTTTACCAAACACGTCCAAATTGTAGCCTGAAATATGCAAATTGCTGAAATTTCAAAATTTTAAGTAAAGAGTTTTTGCATTACGAGTTAACCGAACGAGTCGATTTTAATTTTTTATACTATAACAATATGTGCACTTTGATATTTAAGAATATTTAGACTTTTATACTCAACAGTGCAGACACTGGTGTCAATTGAAAATCACAAGAAATCAATAAAATACACATATTTTCAATACTCTCTCATTTTTCAAATATATGAATAATAACAATTTTTTTTTTGTTTTAAAAACTACCATTTTTCAGCTTTATAATGCCATCTTGATCGAATCAATATCTTTAATAGAAAAAGTTTTACAGCTAAAACCGCAAAACACAAAAATACGACTTTTCAAGTGCTTTATTTTGGGTGGACCGAAAGTGGCGCGTGCAAAAATTAAATCCTTGTGGATTTTGATCTTTTGAACCCTAAAGAACATTTCCACAAAGTTTGAGTAAAATCTAAAACAGCACAGCAAGAATTTTTCTGTTTTTCGCTGATTTCATATGGAACCAAAGTTTAACTTCAAGTCGGCACGGGTTAACTTTATTTGATTGACCTAAAATTTCTTTCAGTTCATTTTTATATGTATACACACCGACTTAGGGGGTGAGACCAAAAATATTTTGAAATTGAAAATTAAGGAACACCCTAACATATATATATATATATATATATATATATATATATATATATATATATATATATATATATATATATATATATATATATATATATATATATATATATATATATATATATATATATATATATATATATATATATATATATATATATATATATATATATATTTAGAATTTTGAAAAAAGTTTCAATTTTTGATTTTGTAAGAATTTTTGGAATATTTATAGAATTTTGAAAAATTTAAAATTTTTGATTTTATTATAATTTTTGGAATTTTGAAAAAAGTTGGAATTTTTGATTTTGTAATAATTTTTGCAATATTTTTAGAATTTTAGGAAAGTTTGTATTTTTAAGAATTTTTGGAAAATTATTGGAATTTAGAAAAAGTTTAAATATCTGATTTTATTCTAATTTTTGGAATACTTTTGGAGTTTTGAAAAAAATTTGATTTTATTTAATTTTTAAAATATTTTTGGAATTCTGAAAGAAGTATGAATTTGTGATTTTGTAATATTTTCTCGAAACGCTAAATGGAGAGGTTTTTGAGCAGTTTGCCGAGTGTATCATATTCACACTAAATTATGTTAATATATGATCTGTTATAATTTTCCGGCAACGTATTGATGTTTCGTGTTAGTTTTGTAATCCATTTCTTAACAGAGATAAAAACATACTTGTACTTTAACAAAGAGCTATGTTTGATATACATCCATGTCCTCATAAAAGTTTTTTGCCGAAAACTATGTCAAAATCCTTAACCCAGACCGAAGTCTTGATATCCCAGAGCTGTGAAATTTCAACCCCTCCAAATTTTTCTGTTTTATTTTAAAGCTAAAAGACGAACTTAAAAAAAAAAATTGTTATCTATGCAAAAATTATTAACAAATTCCTATGTGTAAACAGTTAAGCAATAAGTCAGACACTTTCTCTCTGACACCTGCAATTTTGCTCTATCGTGTACGAGCATAAGAAATAAATTAATTTATCGAACGCGGAAAGGCAAAAAATTTCGTAAATTTTTGTTATCCCACGCTGGATAAATTAATTTATTCCTAACAGTAAAACTAATTTCTTCATTAATTAAATACACGTTTTTCTTGAAAATTGAACGTAGAATACGATGGTTATATCAAAATAATCTTTATTTTTGTAAGGCAATCACTAAAAATCGATTTTATCATTTTATTTGTTTATAACAATAGGAATTTGTTAATAATTTTCATTGACTAGATATTTTTATTTAATTTTTTTAATCCCATCTCCTTACTTTAAAATAAAATAAAATAAATATTCTATCACTAATAGAGCCGAAGTTATAATTTTTTGAATATAGGCTGTCAAGCCAAATATCACGAAATTCTCGAAATTTAAATCGCCTCTATTTTCCAAAAAAAAACCTCGAACACCTATATTTTTTTCGATATCATACCCGTAAAAAATTTTTTAAGCCAAATCCCAAATGCGTGTCGGTCAGATTTTGTTCAAATCTGTTCGATTTGTAAAAGAATGATATGGTAATTCCATTTTTTTTTATTTTAATTTTACGTAATTCACCAACATATTGTTACGATTACAGAAAAATCTAGACGATTACGGTCACTTCCACACTCAGAAAAAAACGATGCGTTTGTTACTTATGCGCTATAGTAACTCCAAAATTGTAAACATAACGTACGTTTTTCTAAAATTTACTAGTACAAAGTATTGATAATTTAAGTAATATTATCATGTGCCACGTTAATAAAGCAAAATTGGAATTGCAAAATTTTTGAAAATAAATTTACTACTGAAACAACAAATTTTGAAAGATGAAAACAAAGTTACCTAATGGGCGTTATATTTACTTAACAATTTTGTAAAACATAACCGTCGAAAAATGCCAAATTTACATGGCAAATAGTACTAAACATACTTATACACACGCGTATATATAATCCACTATTTACCCAAAGAGATTAACTTAAGTATGCTGGAAATTGCTTATATGATACGTACTTTTTACTAAGGCATCTTTAAATTTACGTTTTCATAGTTTGAAAATTACGTATGACTTCGAGTATTAAAGTCATATAAAACGTAAATTTTACTTAAAATAATAGTAAAATTTACATATGTATAGCTGTCAATTTATGCAGCACATGTTTTTAGTTTTGGCGTGGCGTTTTGTTTGTTTACTAATTTTGAGAGATATATGTATTTCTTTTTTTTTATTGTATTTTATGTTTTGCTCTATAGCTAAAAATCTAGATTCAAAAAAATCTTTTTAGGGTGAAAACTCACTTTTTTTGACCAAATAAAACACGTAATGTCAAATAATAAATTGATCTGAGAGCAAAAAATGTCAGAACAATGTTTTGGCAAAAAGAATTTGACATATATATAATTGTTATTTCTGTGTTACCTTAGTTACATTATTATTATTGTCGGAATAAATTTGAAATGTTTAGGTCTATATAATTTTAAAATAACTACAGTATCGATAAATTGAAATGCTGTGAAATTGAATTTTTATGAATAAAAAGGAATCATTTTTATGTTATTTTAAAAAAATAATAAAAATGTAATAAAAATAAATAGTGGTCAGTCTGTGAATCGAACCCTCGAACGTCCTAAACTTAAGCATCAACATAATATTCATAAATAAATTGATGTAAATAATTATTTAGATAGACGAATGGTTAATGCTGCGGGCTTGTACACAGAGGTCTGGGGATCGAATCCGGGTTAAGTCCAAAATAAATATTAATAATAAATAGGATTTTATCTTTAGGGCCCTTCTTAACCGCTGTTAATCATTGCCGTGTATAAAATTCTCTCACCCTGAATTGATAAAAAAACGATTAATAATTGCAAAAAAACTAAATTTTTTTCATTTTTTTGGTGAGACAAGATGGTAGCATAATAGTAGCATAACAGCGCAAAATGTTTTACATGCTTTTAAGTAGATTTTACTTAGTCAGTTTTGTTTAGTTTACTTATGCCTCCACTGGCTCAATTCGTACGTCATTTTCAGTTAAATTTACATATACTTTACGTTAAATAAGCTATCTTTTTTTTCTGAGTGCAGGAAAATCAAATCAACAAAATACTACAACAATTTAATGAAATGAATAGTGTTGTTGTTGTCCTTCGCGGAACTTGGGTCGACATAAAAATAAAATAAAACAATATTCTAAAAAAAAATTTTAAAAGTCTCGCGGTATGAAATTTTAATCGCGCATTGCGAAATTTAGTATTGAAAACTCACCTCGCGCAGTGGAAAGCCGCGCAATGAGAACCAGCGCAGTCGGAGGGATTACTATACTGTATATTAAGAGCAGAAAGTACTACGTTGCTGCTCGTGCATGAAAATTGCCAGTAATCATGCCAGAGCAGCAATGTTACTTTCTGCTCAAAGTATACATACTATTTTTTTTAACGATTGCCGACAAATACGATTAAAGTTGCCAAGAAAGGAATTAATTTGTTGTTTAAAAAACGTATCGGACGTCAAGTTAAAACTTTAAATTAATAAATTTAAAATTTATACAGAGTTTATATCTATTTTTAAATAAAAATAATCTAAAATGAGCAGTAGTGATGAAAGTGATATAATTACCACTTCATCTCATATAAAAGAAGCAGCCAACAATTTAACTTTAGATCTGTTGCCTGAAAAATCTAAAGTCTGGTATGAAAAAGCTTACCTATTGTTTATCAATTGGTGTAAGAACAAAAAAACAGGAAATTTTTATTCCGAAGATGTGTTTTTGGTATATTTTGGTGAACTATCGCAGACAAAAAGTCTTCAACAATGTGGTCATATTATTCAATCTTAAATCCAACATTCATCGTTAAAGAAAATTTGGATATTAGTAAATATAAAAGATTAATGCCTTTTTTAAAAAAGAAGCCAATAGAGCCAAAAATCAACAGTGTTTTGGGGAGAAGAAATTAATTAATTTTAATATTATGTCTTTGTCCATTATGTCTTTGGTTTAACTTGTGTTTTTACTTTCCGTCCATGAGCATAAAATATTAAAAAATGCTCGCTAAACAGCAAAAGCCAACTTTCTTTCAGTCGTTAAAAAATATATGTAAAATTCGTTGTATGAATCAACCATTTGATTGTTTTTACTATTTGTTTAGTGCGCATTGATTTTATCGTGTACTTTTTCCAGCATTGATTTCGGGTTGTACGACTGTGCTTTGCAATCATCGATTTATGCCCTCTTCTTTCAAAGTAAGACCTTCCTTCGAGCCAATACTCATTTTTAATGCAAGCAAGGTTTTTTTTTATGTTAACATACTATCTTTATGTTTACATACTCCTCGTGCTGAAGTTTGAGCTTAATCGGGCAGTGAATTTAGGCAAAGCATCAGTTTTCGTTTCTTATGTAAAATTTTTGGTTTTCGATTTATGGCCAGTTTAACGTAGCAAACGTTGTATGTTGACTAATTTCGATTAAATGGACATCTAGAGATTCCTGCCAGCATTTTTTTTTTAATTTCAAAAATGAATTTGTCGCAAATCTCGGTGAGTGATATATAAACTGAGAGGTGGGTCCAAAACCTTCCCCGTACTCAAGTTTGAGCTTAATTGGTTAGCGAGTTTAGCCATTGCACCAATTTTCGTTTCGTATATAAAATTTTTGGTTGTCGATTTATGTCCTGTTTAAGGTAGCAAACCTGGTATTTTGACTAATTTCGAATAAATAAATATCTAGAGATTTCTGCCAGGTATCTCAACGCTTGATCACTGCTCTCAAACAGGACACAAACTTGTTTATTGTTCAAACAAAGCTCTCCCGCCGGAATGCGCTTCATGTAAGGCAAAGAGCAAACTGCACGCTCAAACTGTAGGAGGTAGCACCTGCAGCAGCTATAACAAAGAACTCGAGCGTATGAAAAATAGAAACCAAAATGAGTAGACGCCCAAAAACTTCAAAAAATGCGAGTCTGAAACTGAAAATTGCACAGGCAAATTTACAACATTCAATGCGTGAATGCATCTCGGACAGCGCCGTGGGCATCCTGTGTGCACAGAAAGTCTACGGCGTGAACGGGGCAGCATGTGGTTTAGCAGTAAACACGCATTTTGCCTCCCGAAGAAACAATGACGAACACTGCTTACCTGCTTTGATCAGTATCCACAACTCAAACATTCAAGCAATGACCCTTCCGTATTTCACAGATTCACACTGTGTTTGCGTGGAGGTCAGACATTCAGGAGGAATATTTCACATTGTAATCCTATTGTCTATTGCCAGTTTCGTAAACCTATCGAGGATCACTTGATTAAACTTGACGCAATTCTAAACAAGTTAAAAGGTCCAGTAATCATTTTAGGTGACTAACACACCTGGGAACCTAAGCACATTTGCACACAATGGTGAGTCCTCTGTGGACGTAACCATTGTATCAAAAAACATGGTAAAGCGTATTTAAAACTGGAAAGTCCATGAGGGCTAGAACTCGAGTGACCACCGTGCTATCTCTTACGAGATATTAGGCGAACAGAACTGTTATGCTGGCCTCTCGCGTGAACGTGATGATTATATCAAAAACATTTTAATGTAAATGCTACCAACTGGGAATTACTTACTTTTAATCTGCAACTTAATATTAAGCGCGTGGATATAAGAGCCAAAAAGATTGACTGTCCTGCGGACTGCGAATCGGTTGTGTCCTGCCTTACGGATGTCATACAAAAATGTTGTGAAGATACCATACGACGGAAATCAAATTGCATTAAAACAAATGGGGCTAGCTGGTGGACCAATGATCTAAGTCAGATGAAGAGTGAGTTAAACCGGTTTAAAAGGAAATACCAAAAAAAGGGATCCAGATCTGGGGTTGCAAAAACAAACTGCATACCGTAACCTTCGTAACACATACACACGTAAGGTTAAAACAACTAAAGCGCAAAGCTTCAGGAATCTTGTCACGGAAGTAGGTAACAAGGGTCCATGGAGCTTTATATGCAAATGTCAGACAGAAAAGTTTGCTCAACGTAGAGTGCATGGTACCATCTCTTCGAACGGAAGCAATATGCACTCATGGAGCACCTCAAACAAAGTCTTACTTGATACATTACTACCCGATGAAACGGAGGAATCTCACGAGCATGCGGAAATCAGGAGGGTAGCTTTGCTACTTTATGACTCTCGTGATAACTTGAACTTCACAGCCGATTATCAAGATGAGGCTGTGATGAGTTTAAAACATGTTAAGGCCCCTGGTTCTGATCAAATAGAAGTAAAAGTTGTACAACGGTCTTGGAAGGTTTTAGCTCCTAGTTGGTTAAAACTCTTCGGCTGTCTCAGATTTGGTGAATTTCCAAAGGAGTGAAATATTGGCCAAGTAACTATAATTCCAAAAGCTGGCGATAAGGATCTTTCAGATCCCAAATCATACTGTCCAATTATGCTACTTCACGTACTGGGCAAAATTTTTGGAAAAGTGATAAATAACAGGCTACAAAAATGCATTGATTTAAATGGTAAGCAGTATGGCTTCCAAAGGGGTCACTCTACTGAGATGGCAGTTTGTAAACTTCCTGACATCGTCCAAGCAACCAAGTTGAAAAGAACTCTCTTTGCATTTTCATTGATATATCGGGCGCTTTCGATAATCTTTGGTGGATTAGCGTTATAAGCTACCTTAAATCGATAAATTGTTGGTAACCTCTACAGACTGCTTGGCAATTATCTACTTGAAAGGAGGGCAATAATAAATGATGACCATGGCTCGGTGGAGAAAAACATAACGAGAGGTGCTCCGTAAGGGTCTATTCTCGGTCCAACTTTTTGGAACATGGTTTTCGACACAGTAATTGTAATAACTCGCAGCTCAAGAAAACAATTACAAGAAAGAGGTCAACGAGCACTAGATAATATGACTTCATGGTGCAATTTGAACAAACTAGAACTTTCGACGCACAAAACTGTTATGCTTTAGCTGAAGGGCAAGTACGATCGAGCAAGACCACCTACCATAAAAATTAGCCGAGTATCAATCAAAATGGTAAGCACAGAAAGATACCTGGGTATCGACTTGGATTAGAAAATGGGAGTGTCAAGTCATATTACCCGAATATGTGACAACTCGAAGTGCCTCTTTCACAGCTTCACAGGGTTATCTAATGAATGTTGGAGACTTGACAAACACACACACAACAACTAATATATAAGACTGTAGTAGAATCAATTTTAACATACTGCTCAGCTGGTTGGTACGTTCGGACCAACGTAAAGCACGTTAATTAGTTATTGGGCACTCAGAGGACTATGTTGATCCGAGGGTATAGAACCATATCTACAGTCTTATTTCGGGTCATTGCGGGTTCAATCCCTGTCGATCTTCTCCTTAAGGAAAAGGTCAGCATATACAACCAGCTTCTCAGCTCAATTTATGCAAATGATAGGAAATTAATAAAACAGGGTACGCGCTAAGAGACGCTCAGCAGCTGGAAATCACGCTGGGATGTCTCTGACACAGGAAGGCATACGTATCATTTCATCAGCGATGCAATTTTCACTCTCCGAAATCCAAAGGAAGCTTTAACCGATCTTATGCTTCAGTTCATCACTGGACACGGCAAATTTAGAGAGTACCAAAAACGTGTTGGCGTAACAAATGACGGAAACTGCGGTACCTGCGATGATGAAGAAACCGCACTACACGTTTTTCTGAACTGTCCCGATCACAAAAACTTACGGTGCGATCTAAGATCGCACCTAAATGGAATTATCACCCTGACAGTAGATACACTTAGTACTCTACTGTGAACTACCTATATAGACGTTGGAATGGAATCAGGTCAATCAAATTAAATAATAAAATGAAAAAAAAATGAGACTGAGATAATAAAATATTATTTCTAAGATATACACAGTGTTAATCAGACACAGTTGCGTCGGCTAATAAATGGTTGAACACATGGCAGCCTCTGTAAAAGTTTTTTAACTAGGAACAGAGAGACGAGCGAATTAAGTTAAGAGTGTTTAAATGCACAAATTTTCGTTTTGTATGTAAAATTTTTGGTTTTCGGTTTATTTCCTGTTTAAGGTAGCAAACCTGGTATTTTGACTAATTTCGATTAAATTGGTATCTGAAGAAAATTGGTATCTGGTGTTTTAGACCGAGTTGTGAAAACTTCACCATTTTCCTGATTTTCCTGAAACTTGGCATATAAGCAGTATTTGACAAAATAAAAATATAACTCATTTTACATTTTTTTTAAAGTGCATAGTTTGAGCATAAACATGCATGAAAAATGAAAACTCTGCCAATCCGATGTAGCTTTGAAATTAAATTGCTCAAGAACGGCTATACCGTTTTCAGGAATCTTTTTTTGTAAATTTCGCCTCTTTGTAAATTTTATATATTTAAGAGTAAGGATAGAACTATTTTCAGAAAAAAACTTAATTTAATTCCAATTGACCCTCGCGCCATCTTTAAAAAAGCTTTTGCACTATTTTCATTTAAAAATTAATTACAAAAACAATTAATTAATTTTTTGCAAACGACGAACTAATCATCTATCAAACAAAAAATTTTTATATAATTTTCTTGTGTGAACTACTTGAAGTGATTGCAATAATACAGAGTAAAACAACGTCTTTTTTCACTTCAAAAACTTTTTATTGTAACACCAAATATTTTCTGTCTCTAAGAGACCTTCTTCTTGGGTTAATTGTTTTCTAAAAAATTTTTCCAGATTTTCAAAAATGAATTTCCCGTTGACGTATCGAAAATACCTGATTTTTCCCGCTTCTTTAAGGAAAAAATCCCTCAGAAATTCCCATTAAGCTTTCAATAAAAATATCCATATAAATTCAATTATTTCTTGGAAAAAACTTCAAAAACCAACTCAACTATAACAATATTTATCCTTCCGACAACTATAAATATGTGTTTATTTCTGTTTATGTACGACTCTATTTGTGCACGTTATTAGTCGTAATAGAATAAAACAAACAGCTGTTAATTTTATTCTGTACCGCGAATGTGGTGGAACACAATAAAACGATTTACTTGATTGTATTGAATACTGAAGTAAATTTGATTGTATTTTATAAAAATTTAATTGCATTTTATAAAAAAATCAAAAACAAACATTTTCATTCTTATTATATAAAAAACAGTAAATTTAAACTGAATTGCATATCCCTTTCTCGAATATTAAAAAGGGTAAAGGCTACTATGATTAATTTGAATTAAATTTCCAAAATATTGTTTTTTGATTTCTCATTACTTTAAAATTTGATGTCATTCATTCTAGGTCTTTTCATTTTCAAAATACCAAATAATTAAATAGATGTCGAAATTGAATCAAATATATTTAATTGTTTGAAATTAATTATTCAAAAAAATACAATAAAATTCATTGTTTTTCTTTATTCGTTTTACTTGTTTTATCAACAAATTTTAAAAAAATCAATTTAAATTAATAAATATTACTCAATCGGAAAGATAAAACGAAGTATTGGGTTCGTGTTTAATGAATTTCATTCTATCGGAAATTTGTAATGCTCAGTCGTGCCTCGCTTTCATCGTAAACTTTTCCTGGAAAAATAAAATATTGCATTAAACACTTGCACAATAAATTACTACTGTTTCGATTCTTCATTCAACTTGTGGAATGAAAAAGTACTGTTATGAAATGGAGCATTAAATCTATTAAAATTGAGAAGGACATTTTTTAAAAACAGTAAATATGTCTTGATTTCGTGATTTTTAAAAAATTTTAAAATTGTAATAGTTCTTTTTCAATACTTAAACAACTTCTCAGACATAAAAAAGTAATGCTAAATATACCAATCTTTTTTATATGTGTTAAAATGCAAGGATGCATAGAGAGCAAACTTGTAGTTCCAGGTTATTTTATTTTTCGTTTTGCCGAGTCAAAATATTCCTGAAATTCAAATAACATGGTGGTGCTTTGGGGTTTTTGAAACGTACTTTTCTCCTTTAGAAATATTTCAACATCAGAAGGCAGAAATTCCATCGCAGATTTGACAATACTAAAGCCGATAGATTGCAGATGCATTTAAGTAAAATTATCGGGTGATCGACATCTTTCTGAAGCCTGGTAAAAAATTGGTTGGTGCAATCATTTCGAAATAAGTTTTAATTTAAAAAACTTCTACTATTAAATGTGAAAAATCCCGCATTTTCCAAGTTTTTACCCGCTTGCCCGTTTTATATGAAATATCCCGAAAACGGGAAAAAATCCTGCGATCTGGCAACACTGCTATGCACTTTTAAAAAAATTGTAAAATAAGTTGTGTGTTTAGGGTTCTGTTTTTTATACGGAACACTATTGATGAGAGTAAAACGAGTTTTTCACATTATATCGACTATCTCGTAAACTATAAATGCTATGGACTTGAAATTTGTGGTACGTATAAAACTAATCTGCTCACATGAAATGACGGATACAAATAAAACTAAAGTGGTTTTCGTTTGGTTTACAGGGGTACGATGTGAGAAAACATATTTTTTTATAGATTCTAGTAGGGTATCATATGAAAGGGCTTTATTTCAGTATTCCTTAAAAATTTATTTTGGAATTTTAGACCTCACCATTTCTTGTATAATTTGGAATAATGACGTTTTTTCGTGTTTTCTTACCTCGATTAGCTCCGAACCTAACTGATCGAAAATTTTCAAATGTATTTGGAATGATAGAAAAATTTGTACGTTTTTGATAAAAAATATAAAAAAGTGTCATATTCTCATACTTAGATTTATTAAAGAGGTGGATATGAGGAGGGGTAAAATCACTATATAAATCGGGTCAAGTGGGGTGTCATTTGAAAGAACACTTTATTTAGAAAACATAGCAAGAATTTTTCCAAACCGTCCCCCCCCCCCCATTACGTTTCGACACTGATTGACAGAAAAATTTGTACAAATTCACAGAGCTAGGAAATTCGGTAAATTTTGTATGAAAATTATAGCGAGGTCTCAAATAATTATATTTCTGTGTGTTTAGGGGACCGGTGTAAAGAGGGTAAAAAAAAAATTTTTTTGATCCAAGTAAGTGTGGTGTCGTTTGAAAGAACATTTAATTTAAAATTTGTTGCAATTTTTTTTAGAATTTTGCACAGTTTTTGAGTTATGGACAAAAAAGTGCAAAAATCAGACCGTCCCCCCCCCCCCCCCTACGTTTCGACACTGATTGACAGAAAAATTTGTAAAAATTCACAGAGCTAGGAAATTCGGTAAATTTTGTACGAAAATTATAGCGAGGTCTCAAATAATTATATTTCTGTGTGTTTAGGGGACCAGGGTAAAGAGGGTAAAAGAAAATCTTTTTGGACCCAAGCGAGTGAGATGTCATTTAAAAGAACACCTAATTTAAAAATCATTGCAATTTTTTTTAGAATTTTGTGATGTAAAGTTTTTGAGTTATTATCAAAAAAGTGCAAATTTCAAATCGTTCCCTACGTTTCGACGATGATTGACAGAAAAATTTGAAAAAAATCGCAGAGACAGGATAATTTGTAAATTTTGAATGAAAATCATAGCAAGGTCTCAAATAACTATATTTCTGTGTGTTTAGGGGATGGGTGTGGGGAGAGTAAAAAACCACCTTTGACCCAAGCGAATGGGGTGTCATATGAAGGAGCACTTAATATAAGAAACATTACAATTTTTTTAGAACTTAGCGGTGCACAGTTTTTGTGTTATTGAAAAAAAATGTTTTTAGTATGTAGCCTCTTTACCTCCCCCTAAATTTCAACACTTGATTAACCGAAAAAATAATCAAATTTAAATCATTTACAAGCTGGTGAATCTTTCTTGAGTTACCATAAACATCTATGGATGAGATTTAACCTAATGTAACATTTTTTGAGTTATTTTTGATCAATGTGGATTTGATTGTAATTTACTATTGACATTTACGATTAAACATTAATTATTTTGTTATGCGTCTATGGTCTGGAGATATAAGGACATTACAACACAACTTTTTGTCAATAGTTTTTGATATTGTGTTCTTTTACATTCACTGAACCCTTGACGAGCGAATTTTATTCGCACTTGTCTGACGTTTTTTATTTTGTCCATACAACTTATATGTCAAGTTTCAGGAAAATCAAAAATGGTCAAGTTCAAATCTCGACTTTTTCACCTGCGTAAATCACGTTTTTATCATCTAGAGATTCCTTCCAGCATATTTTTTCAAATTTTTTTGACAAAATTTTAATTTTGTTGACAATCAATATAATGGAAAACATTTTAATTTAG
>CAVNZG010001003.1:0-71023 GCA_963693315.1 Diogma glabrata
GTTTTCTATTAGATAATAACTTGCTGTATTAAGTCATACTATTGGCCCAGACCATAATTGAGAAATTTTAAGAAAAAAAACTTTTAAATCTTTACTTGTCCACAGATGTGATGGTGGTAATAAACAACTACTACCATAGTGATAATAAACAACTATTATGTCTAAAGAAACCTGATTTTGCCAAAGTGTACTGATTGTACTTCCTCAGAATATTTGCAGTTATAATTCTGTGAAAAATCACAGTGTGTAAGGATTTCATTTTCCGACAAGCTTTTCTTAATTTTGCTTATAACATGATAATAATGTAAGTTAATTTAAGTTTTATCAACAAAAATCATTTATAAATATTAAAGATCACCCTATTATTGTTTGTGTCACGTCTGTTACTTAGCTGTCCCGACGGAGACATTGAATGTCCACGGACGTGATGTCCACGGATGTGATAAATTCATTAAAAACATTCTGTGAATGATTACATTTTGGTTTTAGGAAGTTGTTCTTTGAAATGTATTATATATATAATTCACTTTTACTATAACTACAATAAAAATTTAAATTTAGTAATTACTTACAGGATTATGATGTCCACGAATGTGACTCTATGATCTTGCCCTACTTAAAATTTTGATGTTCTATGGCAAGTTGAACACTATTAGAACACTCAACCTGCTAACAAAAGTTCTCGAAAGCTAATATGGCTGACTGACAATTTATAAATCATAGATTTGGTTCTTGTAATGCCATCTATGACGAAATAGAAGAAATAAACATTTTGTCCACGGAAGTGACTGAAATTCTTGGGACATTCTAGTTTCTGCTGTAAAACTGATTTTGTTAATCTGTTCATGATAAAAGTTTGAGGTACAATAAGTAGACATATTTATTTATTTCATACAGTATATTTTTTATTTTCAATGTAATTATTATTTTGATTTTGAATCTTATTATTTTAAAACTTCAGTCTTGGGACAGTCCACGGACGTGATTTATCACGTTTCGAGATCATATTTTTCAATAAAAATAAAACTAAATTGCTTCTTTTATACTGTTACTTAAATTTCTCTTAGAAACACGTTGCAATTTCCACTGGCATACACAATTTGTACAATTATTTACATAAGAAAAATTGCTTGGACATAAAATGTACCCTTTTTGGAGAATCACCCATATATATATATATATATATATATATATATATATATATATATATATATATATATATATATATATATATATATATATATATATATATATATATATATATATATATATATATATATATATATATATATATATATATATATATATATATATATATATATATATATATATATATATATATATATATACCCTTGAAATAGTTTTGACATAGGTAGAATCAGGTAAAATTAGGTAGGTACAATTTAATATATTTTGATTGGATGCAAGTATGATTTGGTCAAAAACCGTTTGTGGGCGTCTTTAGAAATTTTAAATGTTAAAATTATGAGTCTCTAATGAAATTTTAATTAGTAAAAAGGGGCTGAATAGACATTTTTTAAAATGAATAAACATTTTACACACCCTTTTAATAATTTAAATTCCTTTATTTTACCACTTAACTTAAATTAATTTTTAATAAGTTTTTAACCATTTAACCGCACACAAAATGGTTCAAATTTATTGCAGGTGTTAAAATATGAAATGTTTAATTTATTAGATCCACATTTAGTACAGGATTATTAACTTAATAAAAAAACACATGTGAATTTTTCATATACCAAACTTTAAAAAATCGTAAGAAAAAATGCATATTGAATTGCTGACTTTTTATTTCTCAATTTCACAGCTGCATATGTTTACTTTAAAATTTGTGAAAAACAAAAAAAAAAAAGCCTACTTTTTGAGATATGAGCTTTGAACTAAACCAAGGTTTTACGCGCCGCCTAGCGGAAAAGATAAAAGTTATTAATTTTAAACTTACTTATTTCAATATTTTCCTTTTTACTTGCAAAAATATACTTAAGTCGGATGAAATTTGTGGCACCTACTCACAAAACATTGCCACCATTACCAAAAACTACGTGAAAAAGCCTCAAAATTCAACCGCGCATAACTCCGATTCAGAGTACTCAAAACATAAAAGCAGAAATCACTTTTTTCCTTTCGTCAATGCCAACAATATATCAAAATTTCAGATTTTTTAAAAATCAAAAATTTAAAAATCAACAAAAAAATGTACGTTTTCAAAATAATAGCCCGTTTAATCGTTTGCGTTTAATTTGAATTTTTACTTCACCACAATTTTAAATTGTGTGAAGTAATGCAATCTATCGTGAAAAAAAAAAATCTTACATACCCCAAATTTTATTTTATCTTTTGTTTTGGACCATCCTCTATCTAAATAGCCAAAAAAAATTTTGGTGTACGTCTGTGTGTGCGTGGGTGGGTGGGTGAGTTTTCTGCATAGGATCTTGATGAAACTTTGGCAAATGATACAGGTTCACTTGAAAATGGAAGATCTGGATTCATTTCAAATTTGGACAAAATGGCGGGGGGTCTCCCGAACACCTCTAAGTTTAAATCTTGAATAACTTCTGATCCCGGGCTATGATCTTATTAAAACTTAATATATAAGGTTTTAGTACTGTTTCCAATATTTCTGCATACCAACTTCCGGTTTGTCACTTCCGGTTAAAAAGTTTTTTTTCAGGTGTTAATCCCTACTGTAGCCTACAATTACCGATCGATTTTCATAAAACGTTGCGAAAAGCTTTTAAATAACATGAGAAAGATTTTATCAGCTTTTGGAGCACATTGGATAAAGGGTTGGGGGGTCCACCATACAACAGGTGGTTTTTTCCACAAAGTTTTTATGTTTGTTGGGAGCATAAAACATTCATTCGTAAATGAATTTTGATGACACTTTGGAAAAAGACGCAAACATGTATGACAAAGAACTGATTAGTTTTTGAGCGATGGTGAACAAAGTGGTGGGGGGTCCCTGGAGCACCTGTTTTTTTGAAAGCTCTATAACTTCTGTACCTGATAAGCGAATTGGATGAAACTTGGTACATGAGTATGTAGTACGGTTCACAATAGTTCTGCATCCCAACTTCCGGTTTTTCACTTCCGGTAAAAAATTTTTTTTTGTACTTTTTTGAAGTTTTGTCAGTGTCTTTATGCACACTACAGCCTACAATAATGAAGTGATTATGATGAAACTTATGGAATAGGGTTCCAATCAGTGTGAAAAGATAATTATTATGTTTTGGGACACATTGATCAAAGTGGTGGGGGGTCTACCATACAAATGCTGACTTTTCACACTTTGTTTTTTAAGTTTGTTGGGAGCATACAGACTTCATTCATTAATTTATTTTAATGACACTTTAGAAAAATATGGTGACTTAAGTAACAAAGAACTGATTAGTTTTTGGATAATATTGGAATAAGTGGTGGGGGTCCTCCCGAACACCTGTTTAATGTGTCACACTTTTTTCAATGTTTGTTGGGAGCACACAGCATTCGTTCGTGAACGAATTTTGATGACACTTTGGAAAACGATGCAAACATGTATGGCAAAGAACTGATTAGTTTTTGAGCGATAGTGAACAAAGTGGTGGGGGGTCCCTGGAGCACCTGTTTTTTTGAAAGCTCTATAACTTCTGTACCTGATAAGCGAATTGAATGAAACTTGGTACATGAGTATGTAGTACGGTTTAAAATAGTTCTGCATCCCAACTTCCGGTTTTTCACTTCCGGTAAAAAAAATTTTTTTGTACTCTTTTGAAGTTTTGTCAGTGTCTTTATGCACACTACAGCCTACAATAATGAAGTGATTATGATGAAACTTATGGAATAGGGTTCCAATTAGTGTGAAAAGATAATTATCATGTTTTAGGACACATTGATCAAAGTGGTGGGGGGTCTACCATACAAATGCTGACTTTTCACACTTTGTTTTTTAAGTTTGTTGGGAGCATACAGACTTCGTTCATTAATTTATTTTAATGACACTTTGGAAAAAGATGGAAACTTAGGTAACAAAGAACTGATTAGTTTTTGGATAATATTGCAATAAGTGGTGGGGGTCCTCCCGAACACCTGTTTAATGTGTCACACTTTTTTCAATGTTTGTTGGGAGCACACAGCATTCGTTCGTGAACGAATTTTGATGACCTTTTGGAAAAAGATGCAAACATGTATAGCAAAGAACTGATTAGTTTTTGAGCGATAGTGAACAAAGTGGTGGGGGGTCCCTGGAGCACCTGTTTTTTTGAAAGATCTATAGCTTCTGTACCTGATGAGCGAATTGGATGAAACTTAGTACATGAGTATGTAGTACGGTTTAAAATAGTTCTGCATCCCAACTTCCGGTTTTTCACTTCCGGTAAAAAAATTTTTTTTGTACTTTTTTGAAGTTTTTTCAGTGTCTTTTTGCACACTACAGCCTACAATAATGAAGTGATTATGATGAAACTTATGAAATAGGGTTCCAATTAGTGTAAGAAGATAATTATTATCTTTTGGGACACATTGATCAAAGTGGTGGGGGGTCTACCATACAACTGCTGACTTTTCACACTTTGTTTTTAAAGTTTGTTGGGAGCATACAGACTTCATTCATTAATCAATTCTAATGACACTTTGGAAAAAGATGGAAACTTAAATGACAAGAAACTGATTAGTTTTTGGACAATATTGGGATAAGTGGTACAGGGTCTCCCGAACACCTGTTTACTGTGTCAGCATTTTTTCAATGTTTGTTGGGAGCACACAGCATTCGTTCGTGAACCAATTTTGATGACACTTTGGAAAAAGATGCAAACATGTATGGCAAAAAACTGATTAGTTTTTGAGCGATAGTGAACAAAGTGGTGGGGGGTGTCCCATACACCTGTTTTTTTTAAAGCTCAATAACATCTGTACCTGAAAATCGAATTGCATGAAACTTTGTACATAAGCATTTAGTATGATTTACAATAATTCTGCATCCCAACTTCCGGTTTTTTACTTCCGGTAAAAAAATTTTTTTTTTAATTGTTGGCAGTTTTTTCAGTATCTTTATGCACACTACAGCCTACAATAATGAAGTGATTATGATAAAACTTATGGAAAGGTTTCAATTAGTGTAAGAAGATAATTATCATCTTTTGGGACACATTGATCAAAGTGGCGGGGGATCTACCATACAACTGCTGACTTTTCACACTTGGTTTTTAAAGTTTGTTGGGAGCATACAGATTTCATTCATTAATCAATTTTAACGGCACTTTGAAAAAAGATAAAGACTTTATTGACAAAGAATTGACTAGTTTTTGGACAATATTGGGATAAGTGGTGGGGTCCTCCCGAACACCTGTTTATTGTTTCAATGTTTGTTGGAAGCATACAACATTCGTTCGTTAAGTAATTTTGATTACACTTTGCAAAAAGATGCAAATAAGTATGGCAAGGAACTGATTAGTTTTTTTTAGCGATAGTGAACAAAGTGGTAGGGGTCCTCCAAGCACCTGTTATTTTGAAAGCTCAATAACTTCTGTACCTGATAATCGAGTTGGATGAAATTTGGTACATACACATTTAGTACGGTTTACAACAGTTCTACATCCTAACTTCCGCTTTGTCACTTCCGATAAAAAATTTTTTACTTTTTCTCGTACAACAGAATTTATGTTTACTACTGCCTGCTTTAATATTTTTATTATTAGAACTACGAAGTCCATAATATTGGTTAGCTTTTAATTAAAGTATTTTATGGATATTAGCTCATTATATATCCAGAACACTACGTGTCCAGAGCTGTGGTGAAGTCAGCCTATGCATCAGCGTCGCAATATTTTTAGGTAGATTTCATATAAAAATCTACCTATTGCAATGGGCTTCATCTCGGAATTTCGGAAAAAATTTTGTGCCAAACGACTATATATGATAAGAGGAGACGAAAAAACAAAAAAAAATGTATATATATATATATATATATATATATATATATATATATATATATATATATATATATATATATATATATATATATATCGCATTTGTTGAGGTAGATCAAAAAAAATTTCTGTACATGTGTGTTCTATTAATATCTCGGACGAGTTCGTGAATCAGCGAAATCCGACACGTGGTAAGGAACTAGAGCCTTTTTTCTAAAAACAATTGATTTTTTAAAACCGTTATAACGGCCGTTTGGATACTAATATTTTAAAAAAGTTAACAAATTTGAAATTTTTGAAATCTTTTTTATCAATTTGTTTTAAAAATAGACCTCTGCAGCTAGAGGTTCCTGAGTGAGTGGCTCCAACAAAAAAGTTTGCAAAAAAAATTTTTTTTTTAAACAACCGCACCCTCATGGTCGCATTTGTAAGGCCAGATCAAAAACCCTTTTCTAAAAACGTGCGTTTTATTAATATCTTGGACAAGTTCGTAAATCAGCCAAATCCGACACAGGGTTAAGAAACTAGAGGCTTTATACTAGAAAAAACTCTGTTTGTTAGAACCGTTATAACGGCCGTTTAGATTCTAAAATTTTTAAAAACTTCATAAATTTAGAATTTTTGAAACCTTTTCAATCAGTTTCTTTTAAAAAAAAAACGACCTCTGCAGTTGGAGGTTTCTGAGTGAGCGGCTCCAACAAAAAAGCTTGTAAAATACAAAATGCGTTTGAATCAACCGGCACTCTCACGGTCGCATTTGTAGAGCCAGATCAAAAAACCTTCCGTAAACATGTGTGTTTTATTAATATCTTGGACAAGTTCATAAATCAGAAAAATCTGACACATGGTTAAATAACTAGGGGCTTTATACTAGAAAAAAAATTCGTTTTTTTAATCTGTTATAACGGCCGTTTGGATACTAATATTTTTAAAAACTTCATAAATTTAGAATCTGTGGAAACATTTTAATCCGTTTCTTATAAACATAAACCTCTGCAGTTAGAGGTTTTTGACTTGTTGGCTTCAACAAAAAAGTTTGCAACAATCCATAACTACAATTTCCAAAAACCTTATAACAGTCTATATAAGAACTGAATCTAAAAAATTATGGTGCAAATTATGAAACTTTTTGCAATCCATACAATTTTAGAGCGATCTAGTTTCGAACCAATGAGTAAATTTTTAAACTTTAAAAAAGTTTATCATTCTCATCAGGGCTAGCCGACTAGATAAACTCTACCAAAAAATGATAACGCTAATGATTATAAACCAAAAATTAGGTTACAACTCTAGCGAAGTGTAAAAACAAAAAATTTACATAAACATACATTTAATAAATTCAGGTTTAGTCAATTAATTTCTCTGGTGATCACTGTTTTGTTATACTCTAGATTTTCTAGTATTGAATAACAAAATTGTATCTGTGAGAAGAAGATGACTAGTCTTCACTTGTGTCTATTGACACATGATCAACAATTAATTCAGTAAATTATTTGTGATGTAACATCACCCCGATGGAAAATCTCCCATCAAGAATAATATAAGAACTGAATCTAAAAAATTATGGTGCAAATTATGAAACTTTTTGCAATCCATACAATTTTAGAGCGATCTAGTTTCGAACCAATGAGAAAATTTTTAAACTTTAAAAAAGTTTATCATTCTCATCAGGGCTAGCCGACTAGATAAACTCTACCAAAAAATGTTAACGCTAATGATTATAAACCAAAAATTAGGTTACAACTCTAGCGAAGTGTAAAAACAAAAAATTTACATAAACATACATTTAATAAATTCAGGTTTAGTCAATTAATTTCTCTGGTGATCACTGTTTTGTTATACTCTAGATTTTCTAGTATTGAATAACAAAATTGTATCTGTGAGAAGAAGATGACTAGTCTTCACTTGTGTCTATTGACACATGATCAACAATTAATTCAGTAAATTATTTGTGATGTAACATCACCCCGATGGAAAATCTCCCATCAAGAATAATATAAGAACTGAATCTAAAAAATTATGGTGCAAATTATGAACATAACAGTCAATGGAATAACTTATAACAGTCAATGGAAAAAAATAAAAAGGTTTGAATAGAAGAAATTAATTTTTTTTCTTAGAAATAAACTATTTTGATATTTTGCAGTAATTGGACGACATATGATATAGCGTAGGTTTATGTCATAAATTGTCACACAAATATTCTGTGGTAGATTTGATATTTGTTTGTTGCAAAATTAGATAGATATAGTTTTGCTTATATGTAGCTAATTTTCTTTTTAAAATTTGTTCGATATCTGCTTGAAATTAGTTTGTGTTGTTTAAACTAATCTGATACATCAGATTCTACTGGCACACAAAACTGTCTGATCTCGAAATCTACCTATTTCTAGCGGATATACGTGCCGCTTGGACTTTTTAAAATTCGTTTCAATATTTTAGCAATAGATTAATAAAATTTCAGGTACAATTTTTTCTATTTAGTTTTCATAAAAATTATTATTCATCTAGTATTATTTTCAAAATTCAATATAAAAAATTTTGTTTTTTCTCATATTAAGATTTCTTTACACACAATTCAATTCTTGTTTTACAATCATGACATTTTATTCTAAAGTTATTTGTGAATATGTGCTAATTATTATTATTAGTTAAATAAAATCTAATGAAATTGAAATTAAATAATTATGTCGGTGTTTGTATTATTTCATAAGAATACCCAAAAACATAAAATTACTTCAATTCGAATGAAACATTTTAGAGGAGTTATAAAAAAATACATATTTTGATGTTTTTAAAGTAGAGCATGATGTACATATTTAATTTAAACAAGAAATACTAGCTATTGATTTCAACAAGAGAATAGCAAGAAATAAAGTTTTTTCAATAACTCACAGCAAATTAAAATATCTTGAAGAATTAAAAATAGCGAGAATGACTAGCTATTAGGAGTTAGGACAAGAAGCATATTCATTATAGCGCGAATACTTTTACAAGCTATAAAACTGATACGCAAATTGTCTTACATAGTTTTAGCGATTATATAAAATTTAAAGGAGATTCGATAACATCCCATTCCCCAATTTACTTTAAAAAGCCAACAGTCCCCAATCATTCGCTACTGAAATTGTACAATCGACTGTTGTTAAATGTCTTCTCAACCTTGATCTCAAGAGAAGTTCTGCTGCTGATACTTCATAATAAAAACCCTTAAAATTGGAAATCACTATTTTTAAATCTTCCGTGTTTGCCGAAAGCAAAATATTTGTTTGTGCAAGCTGAAACAATGAATTGAATTTTCTAAATAGATCTAGTTGGAAGTTCAGTATTAAATTGGACAAGATATTCCAGCATATTCTTTCTATTTTCAGCTTTCAATGATAGTTCTGTTCCAGTGGCTACTCTGCCAGCCCTTAGGTTCTTACGATGACTTCTAATTTTTTCGTAGCAAGACTTATTGCCTCGTCTATAATACGACAGCCTTTTTCATCGAAATAAACGGTCCAAGACACAAAGTTTTACTTTGTACTGCAATCTGAGTGCAATTTGCTTTCTCTAGTACATCATTCCAAAAGAAAAGATAAAATACTAACTCAAAGTGACAGAATGCAGAGGGATTTCACTGTGCTCACATCGTACAAATGGAATATGTCGAACATCGTACAAATGGAATAATAATTGCTTTGCAACCAAATCGCAATCGTTTTCTCTTTTGTATTTGCTTCGCTCGAAGTAAAAAGTTTTTGGTAAAATTTTGCCAAAGTCAAATAAAGTTTAAGCATAATAAATTGTAACCAATGATTATCTGTAAATGACCCAGTTAAATCCATGAACAAATTTCTGTTTCAGCTATATCAACATTTAGTGATAATCAAAAGATACATAAAAAAATAAAATAATTCACACGCAATGTTTTTGTTTTTACAAAAAATGCATTAAGCAACAACTCAAAAATACAATATAAAATATGTTGATTAGCATCTAGACCTTTGCAGAGACATGCCATCTTTGAATCAACTTTCATGTTAATCTAGATAATTAATTTATTTTTCAAGGATTTCTAATAATCAATATATGCGCTGAACAACAAAAAACCTGTAGAACTGAAACTTAAATCGGCTTAGAAATTTTAGTATGTAATGTTTTTCTGATTATGTATATTTTGTTGTGTATATCTTGCAGTGGTGGGTTGAGTGGCCTAGTGTTAGCACGCTAAATTATGAACTCGGGAGGAGTTGGGTTCAAATCCCATCTAGGTCAAAATGTTTTTAAGTAAACATTAAGAACCATCAACACACCGGTTTTCCAATTAACCGATAGTCAGCTAATATTGCTGATATATTGGAAGAACTATGGGCTGATCGCCCATATAAAACAAATCGATTGAATTAAGTTTTCAAGTGCAACTCGACCTAAAATAATGCTTATGCTATACATTTTTATTAAATTATTCATAGGAATCCAAGCTTTCTATTCACAATCAGCGGCTTGTGTATCATAGCATCCTTAGAAGCGTTCTCCTTTATGCTGCATCGGTTTGGTCAACTGTAGCTACAACAAATCTAAAAAAATACATATCTTTCAACATTAATGCCTAAAAATAATCTATAATAAACTATGGCGGTATTCCACTGTAAGACTTTCTATTATAACCAAAACTAGTACCGGGAGAAAATTTCGATATATCGATAAATATCGATAATCATCGATACATCGAATAACGATATCGGAATGATAATATATCAATATATCGATATTATTGATAATATCGATAACATCGAAAATATCGATGATATCGATATATCAATATATCGGTATTATCGATAATATTGGTAATATCGATATATCGGTATTCGATATACCAGTATATTGATATATCGATATATCGGTTTCATAAATATTTTTTGTATCGATATTTTGCTGTATACACTTTATTTAAACCATTTTGCGTTACATAATGCCCTCCATTATTTCAATATTATTATTATATAGTACTATTTGCTCCGATTAAAAAAGTTATTCAAATTAAAAAATTATATTTTAACCATTTATTTATCATAAATTTGACTAATAAATTAAAATAAAAACGCCAATTTCTTGTTAACTAATAGTTTTATTTACTGTATACGTATTTCGAAAGCTATGCTTTCATCGACAGTTTATTATTTAGCGTATGGTTTTTATGACACATTCAAAAATAAAACTCAAAAAAGGTAGATTTTTCTATAAAATCTACCTAAAACAAAACAGGAATACACATTAAATGAGCTTACAATCAATTTGATTGCACGTCTTTAGTTAAAAAGTAAAAATATTTGAACATTGGGCAGTACATTTGAACATTAAATGTTTACATCGAGTGAGTCTATCCATGTTACTACATCGGGCGTTGCCAAATGGATGTCTGAGATGTTGCCATTGCAACGTCGAATTGGACACACAGTTGCAATGTGTTTTAAGGTTTGTTGTGGAGCTCCACAGTCACATTGAGGGGACTCTTAAATGCCCCACTTGTAGAAAGAATCAGCACAACGTCCATGATTCGTTCTTATTCGGTTTAGTGTAGTCCAGGTATGACGTGGCAAATCGAAACCAGGTTGGGTAGAAGTCGGGTTAGTAATAGAAAGCTCAAGTGTATTGTAATGATGCCAGGAGGTGTCCCAGGCATCCAAGATATTAAAATTAGTTGCCAACAGGTTGCTGGAAGTTTTATGTGGAGGCTTTCTTGACTTCAATCGACAACGAGTATGGTCACCGTAATATTCGTGCAAGGGTAACGTGATGTTGTTGGTTACCTTTTTATGTTCACGCATAAGCGCATGTGAGCGTCTGAGTGCAAGTGGAGCAATATTGCTTAATACAGGGAGCTAAGGTAAAGGAGTAGACCTGATAGTACCACTTATAGTACGCATCGTGGCATGCATCTGGCAGTCAACTTTTTTAGTATGTGTGCTATTCAACCAGACTGGTGCGCCATACTCAGCCATTGAGGAAACCAGACTTAGAGAAGTTGTGCGGAGGGTAGCTGGAGTAGCACCCCATGTCGAGCCTACCAGTTTGTGCAATATATTGTTTCTCGTTTTAAGTTTTTTTGACGTAGTCTCTAGGTGGAGTTTAAAAGAAAGAGTTCTATCGAGAGTAATGCTCAGGTACTTTGACTGTTGATTGTATTTAATGACAGTGCCGTTAAATGACACTGATAGTTCGTGTTTTGCCAGTTTGTTGTTTAAGTGGAAACAAGAACTCTCAGTTTTACTTAGATTAGGAAATAAACTCCACGTTCGAAAATAGTCATTCATTATCGCCAGGTCAGTTGAGAGCAAATCTTCCAAGACACACATATCTTTATTTTGAGTGGCCAGGGTCCAATCATCAGCGTAACCAAATTTCTTTGATTTGACTCAGGAATGTCATGAATGTACAAATTAAAAAGTAATGGCGCCAGGACAGAACCTTGTGGTAAACCATTGTTAAGCATTTTGGACCTACTACAGGAATTATTTAGATGGACTTTGAATACACGATTACTCAGCATGTTGTTAATTAAACGCGAGATGGTGCTACAAGGTATTGCATTGAACAGCTTATATATAATCTCAATTCGCCAGACCGTCATATGCTGCAGTGAGATCGATGAATACTGCGCCTGTTTTTATTTGTTTTTGATACCCAGCTTCGATGTAGGATGTTAAAGCGAGCAGTTGGTCAGTGCAACTGCGATTGGGACGGAAGCCAGCTTGTTCGACTGCACCCAAAAAAATAATCATGGTAGATCCGACAAAATTGCAGGTAAATTCGAATAAAATGACATTGTTTTGGCTCCGACGTTTTATTTAGTTAAATCGATTGCATCGCTACTTTTAACACAAATGTACAAAACTTTAACTGTCAAATGATTAAGTTTAATGTTATTTCGACAGTCAATGCTGTTGTTATAAACGTCTAGAATATCAAGCATACTACTCTTTTGTAGAATTAACTGCAGTACTTTTGATATGATTATTAAAGTCAACAAAAATGTATTCAAATCAAGTATTTTATATATTGATTTAAAATTCAAAATCAAAAGTAGCTTTCGAATGCAGCATTTTCTTATTTTTGTTAATTTAAGGGCAATTTCTTCAATTTTATATGCAATTTTTTACTTTGTTAAATCGATGTACCTCTGTCGATTTAAAATATTGAATTTTTTTTGGGTGTGGGATCTGGTAATTCAGTATCGGAGCGATGCGGTTGTATATGAGCCGTTCTAACAATTTGTAGCAGGTGCTCAAAAGGGCAACTGGACGAAAGCTTTCTGGTTCATTAAATGATTTACCTGGCTTAAGTATCGCTATCACTTTCGTAGTCTTAAAGTGTTTTGGAAGATTGTCGGTTTCTAGGATATTCGAGAAAAATTTAGTTAGCCATTGTTTTACATTTTTTTCAGCATTTCTAAGAAATTCTGGAAATATACCATCGTACCCAGCTGCTTTTCCGTTTTTTGTTTGGGACGGAGCTGAATCAAGTTCTTCGCTACTAAAAGAGTTCGCATACTTCGATGGAGACGAGCAATTGCGCTTCATTTCTCTTAATTTACGTTTAATTATTCTTTTATGAAGGCGATTAATAGAAGAACGAGATACGTTTTCGATATGATTTGCAATGTCCTCTGGATTTATTTCATCGTTAGTACAAGCAATTGAGTTTGAGCCACACAGTTTCCGAAGGAGACTCCAAGCTTCCCTGCTTGAATGGGAAAAATCTAAGTTTTCAACAGCGTTAATCCACTTTTGCCTTCTCGCGGCGTCCAGTGAGTAAATTAAGTCATCAGCCACGTCTGCCTCACCACTACTAAGGTACTCCTCATATAATTTATCGCTCTCTCTCTACTCCAACCAGGAATGTATTCTTCACGGAAGCCTCTTGGGATGCATTTCTTAGCAGTTGAGATTATGGCTCCAACGAACGTATCGTAGTTTTTAGGAATGGGTTGGATCCAGCATATCACTGCATCCAACTCCACCCTATATTTATCCCAGTCAGCTTTGTTAAAATTCCATCTAGGTTGAGGAGTAGAGTTAACTAGTGGAATTTGGATTCCTACCTCAAGAATTACTGGACGATGTTGAGAGCGTGGGAAACCTTGTAAGACAGCCCTAGATATTGGAATAGGGTTTCGTTGTTCGTTTTTTGTGGAAAAACAGAGGTCGGAATTGTAATCACGTCGCCATCTAGCAGATCTAAAGGTTTTCAAGTCTTTCGCATCATATACCAGGAACATGTTGTTACCAGCCGCCCAGTCCGTCAGTTGTATGCCATTAGGATTGTTGTTTGAGTAGGACCACTGGGTGTGATGGCTATTGAAGTCACCAGTATATATTGCTGGGTGATGAAATAATGGTAGAGTAGTAGCTGGCCATCCTGTATCTGGAGGCTTGTATACGTTTACAATCTTCATGTCTGATATATCAACAACAATAAGATGTATATCGTTGTCCGTCTGTGTAAGTACATGGGTGCAGTTCATGATTTCTGACTTAACATACGTGGTAGATCCATATGCTTGATGGTAAATAGCACTAATTAATTTGTAACCAACAATGTTTCCTCTAGAGGTAAGTTGCGCTGCATCTGCTGCATGCGTTTCTTGCAGAATTACCACATCGATGTTGATGAATCTTTCAATAATCTTTGTAAATGTTCAGTTTTTGACTTGATTATGCCTTCAATGTTCAATTGCAAAATACGGACTGAGGGTCCAATATTTTTTGTCTTATGGTGCTGAAAAGTACCGTTGTTGTTGTGATTTTGGTTCATGTTTATTTTTCATCGACAGTAGTATATATCAAAAACGTTTTGATATATACTACGAGTTTTTGATATATACTACTTTCGATGAAAGCATAGCTTTCGAAATACGTATATAGTAAATAAAACTATTAGTTAACAAGAAATTGGCGTTTTTATTTAAATTATTAGTGAAATTTATTATAATACTTGTTAAGTTTGAACAAACAAAATTATTAAAATAAATTTATTTATGTCAATATCGAAAATGCTTGGATTAAAAATTATTAAAAATACGAAAAAAGAAAAGAACATAATACAATAGTAGATTGTATTATAAGTGCGAACGGATTTTCCAAGCAAGAGTGTAGTTTGGAAACGCAGTTGGTGCAAGTAATACACATTATTTTTTGTAACAAATGCACAAAATTTATTAAATATTTATTTAATTGTTGATTGTATACTTTATTCAACAAATTTACAAACAAATTTAAGATTAAAAGTTTTACCTCGCCTTCCTATTGATAATGATAAATCAGTTGTCGAAACGTGCTTAGGAAAAATTATATTTTTATTTTATACTATAACAATAAAAATTATTAATAAATACGTCACTTACCGACAAACTTTAATATATGTATTCTTTTAAAAATTTAAGATATTTATATATAAACTAAAGTGCGCTATCTTCGATGTAATATTTTTCGTGTGCACAAAATACTTTTTCGAAGAATTAAAAATATTTTGTAGGCATATATGCGACAAATACATTTTTCGTTTATTTTATTTCAGAACAAAATTGGATATTTTTTGTGCACGTGTTACAAAAAAGTATTTTCTTACGTAATCCTTATTCATTGCGAGATAAATTAGCTGTTGCGGGTGTTGGTAGTATATGAAATTCTCGAGTCAGATATTATTCTACCTCCTTAGCTCAAAACTATTTCTGAGGGAACGCTTGTTGCTTGGCTACATAAATATTTTTTTGTAACACATGCACAAAAAATATCCAATTTTGTTCTAAAATAAAGTAAATGAAAATAGATTTGTCACACATATGCTTACAATAGTAGATTGTATTACTAGTGCGAATGCGTTTTCCAAACAAGAGCTGCTATCACTGACGTTTAGAAAACGCATTCGCACAAGTAATACACACTAGTTTTTGTATTAAATGCACAAAATTTATAAATGTTTATTTAATTGTTAATTTAATAATTTATTTTAATTTATATAAGCAAATTTAAAATATTTAAATAATTAAATTTCGCCATCTTCGTTGTGATAGTTGTATTCAAATTATAGGTCGATATAGTAGTTCGCTGCTAAATTGTACTAAACTGTTAACACTTAACATTAAATTTGATTTCATAAAATCCATCAATTTTCCAAATTTGATTTAGTTTTGTTTCATCGATGAAACATGTAAAGGGTCACAAAATCTTGATTTAGTCAAAGAAATAGTTTAAATAACTAATATTATATTATAAATAAATTTTAAAAATATAAACAGAGCAATCCGGCTGCAGACAATTTCAAAATTTTAAAGATCATAGTATCATAGTATCAGCAGTTATAGCTTTGAAAATATTTAGACAGCTGGTTTTTTTGAAAACCCAAAATAATTGTTTTTTTACTGCAAGTCAAATGATTTTGGGTTGTGTTTAAGTTGTTTTTACTATAGGTGGAAACACAACACGGACGATAACGTCGGACGATAAAAAAAACGCCTACAATTTCGCTGTTGTAATCACAACAAAAGTGTCAGCGTTAAAGGCTGTCAAAAGTAAAATTGCATAAACTAAAATACTTTGTTCTTTTCAAAATGAATTTCACTAATTTCAATTTTAAAAATAACTAATTTTTACTAATAAATAAATAATATTAATTTTTCTACTAATAACTAATTTTAAAAATAAAATATAAATTATGAAAATATATAAATGAATAAAACCGAACTTTGAACATAAACTGAAAATTCAGTTGACAACTCAAAACAAAACGACAACAACCCCAGAAACGCGAAAAACATCAGAAAATCATATTTTTCAGTTTTCGGCACTGTCACAATAACATTAAAAATTACCCTCGCAGTTAAATAAAAATAAAATTGATATCTGGCAATAATCATCGCCGACGATAAATTAGAAATAGAATCTAAATTTTCTCCGACGAAAAGAACTTTTTCGTTTATCGCTGTAGTTGTGTTTGAAATGTATGTATCCATGTGTATTCTAATGTTACTAACGTCGTTGTCGGACGATTTCGCCCGTGTTGTGTTTCTCGCTTATATACTTAATCCTAAAATTTTTCGATATTTTTGATTTTGAATGATGCGGTTAAATTTTGATAACGTTAATATAGGATTTCAATTCCAAAATAAACCATTTAAAGTTCAATCGAAACTTTCCCTAAAATAGAATAAACCTTATCCAATTCAAATAAAACATTTTCCAAAATAAATTAAACATTTTCAATTGCAAATAAAACTTTTATTTAAATCAAATAAAACTTTTCCCAATTCAAAAAAAAAACTTTTAAAAAACAAAAAAAAACTTTTCAAAATTCAAAAAAAAACATTTAAAAAAAAACATTTAAATAAACAATTTAACGGCAAAATACTACATTAATAACCTGTTTTCATATTTAATGTAGTGAAAGAGTTTTGTTTGTCAACAATAGTTGATTTATATAATAATAATTTAAATATTGGGGATTCTCTGTCAACTCGGCCACCCCCCTCTGTCCGAAAATTGGAGCAACCTATAAAACTCCAGTTAGGCTCATTTTTAAGCTATAACCTTCTAGTTTAATTTTAGCCATAGGCTTTTTGGAAAATTAAAAATGGCGGACCAGTATGGCGGCTGCAAGTCAACCACATCAACATGAAAGAATGTTTTTTTTTGATATCATACTGGTAAAACCCATTTGATCATTTAATAGAAACCATTTTATGTTGTTTCTTTATGTGTTGAATACGAATATAATCTTTTTTTTTTGAGCTAGAATTCTCCGTTGTGTCGCTAACCTCAAAAATCCTTTAAAATACTATGTTTTGGAAAAACGATCATACAACGTATAGTAAAATTTTTAACAAATCTCACTGTGACGTATTGTTATTTTCTGAACACGTATATATATAACCTGTACAAACACTAACAGATACAAATGTTGCCCCTAACCTATACAAAAACTGTTAAAAAGTATATCCTTTTTTACTATAGACACCGCATTTACTGTAGAAGTTTAAAAAAACCATATTTCGATGTAGTTTGGTTTGTTGAGCACGATTTAAACCATACTATGAACTAAAAAATTAACTTTTCGCTCTTAAGCCCCGAAAAACTATTAAAAACTGTGTTTTGAGTTAAACGATCACCCAAGTTATCCTGAAATTTGTGATTTTTTTCATCTGATAAACTCAAAAAGTAAGGTTATTTTCGTATTCAGCACGCAAAACTACATCAGAAAATGGTTTTTATTAAATTATCCGATGGCTTTTACAAGTAAGACATCAAAAAAAAAACATTCTTTCATGTTGAGGTGGGTGGTTGACTTGCAGCTGCTATACTGGTCCGCCATTTTTAGTTTTCCAAAAAGGCTGTGGCTAAAATTAAACTAGAAGGTTAAGCTAAAAAATGAGAGTAACTGGAATTTTATAGGTTTCACCAATTTTTGGACAGAGGGTGGTGGCTGAGTTGACAGAGAATCCCCAATATATATATATTATTATATAAATCAACTATTGTTGACAAACAAAACTCTTTCACTACATTAAATATATAACGAAAACAGGTTATTAATGTAGAATTTCGCCGTTAAATTGTTTATTTAAATGTTTGTTTTAAATGTTTTTTTTGAATTTGGAAAAGTTTTTTTTTGTTTTTTAAAAGTTTTTTTTTAATTGGGAAAAGTTTTATTTGATTTAAATAAAAGTTTTATTTGCAATTGAAAATGTTTAATTTATTTTGGAAAATGTTTTATTTGAATTGGATAAGGTTTATTCTATTTTAGGGAAAGTTTCGATTGAACTTTAAATGGTTTATTTTGGAATTGAAATCCTATATACGTTTTTAATGTTTTTTTTATGATGTAATTTGTAATGATTTTGTTGCATCTATTGTTTGATATTTGATTAAATTTTTTTTCGGCAAACGGCTGTAAAGTTTAACTTTACTGCCGCTTGGGAGTTAGCTAAAGTCTTACTTTTTAGCCTGACAGCAAAAGTAACGTCTAGCGACAGTAAAAGTAACGCCATTTTTATTTTATATTACGGAGGCTGTAAAGTAGCATTTGTTATTTGTAAGTTTGTTATTTTTTCAAACATATTGTATAACCATGACAACAAAAAATAAGTTGTTCCTCATATTATGAAATTTTGAAAAAGCTGCTTCAATAAAAAAATTTTATTCATACAAATTTAAATGTTTTTTTCCCTTTATTGGAAGTAATTTGGACGATACAAATTCATATTTATAAAAAGTTTGATGTATTAATTTCATATTTATAAAAAATTTAAACGTTTGCCGAAAAAATAGTGTATTTAATTCTGAGCTAAAGTGACTTTTTGTGTTTCGTCTGTAATTGTCAAACTATAGACTCAACACAAAAAGTATCACTTTAGCTCCTAATTAAATAATTTACTATTATATATATCTGTTGTATTATTATAAACCTATGGTGTTTTTATATACCTATTGTACTTTTTTTATATACTATTGTATTATGGTATACCTATTATTTTTTATCAATATTTAGGATGCAACAAATGATTTTTTCAAATTTATAAGTGGTTTTGTGTTAAAGCCGGATCTGTGGGCTGGAACTCTATACAGCAACCAAATTCTGAAACTGTGAAGTGGGGAAGTGATAAGTTTTTTATCACTTCACCGCAAAAATATCTAAGTGAGTGAAGTTTTAAAACAATAAAGTTAACACTGACGTTTTGTTTGGCAATGAAATGAAATCGTTTCTTTTGTTGTTATTGACATTATGTCAAAAAACAGCAAAACGTCAATGCGATTTGATTTTTAAAAATTGCATTTCTAAATTAAATGCAGATTAATTTTACAAATTTAATTTCTAAAATAGTTATATATATATCTAAATTTGTAAAAATTTACGTTCAAATTGGGTTGAAACTTAAAATAAACATTTAGTTTTATGTATATATGACGTTTGATAGTGCGCGGCTTGCTATTAGATTTTTTAACACTCAAATCGTATATAGAATCGCAAAAATTGTAAAATGATAAAAAATTAATGATAAAATCGAAATGAAGAAATTTTTAACACTTCACCACTTCACAGTTACAGAATTTGGCTGCAGGTCTACTCACAGCAACGATATTAGTTTTAATTTTCTTAGTTTTAGGATGAATGAACTCTCTCTGGTTGGTTGCTTAACCAGTGCTGAGTTCCTTAATAACTGCCTCTTGTTAGTTGCTTAGCCAGTGCTGAGTTCTTTTCATCATTTTTTTATGTATTGTTACGTTTTTCCAAACTTCCTTCGAATTGGCCTAACTCACAATTCGATAAACGTAATTCCCAATCTCTTCTGAGTTCGATCACAGATTAGTAAGCACAAACACCAGGTTTTATTAAGTTTTCAACTCTTTGATTGTTAAACAACAACAGGAAAACAATACAGTAAACAATATTCTTGACTAGAATATTCTTCCAACAGCTTCCGAAACTCCAACGGTTGATTGTAGAAATTTCCAGTAATAGAACGTTTAAAATAATACACAAAATATTTCTACTCAATAAAACTTATAACTTTATTTACAAAAACTAATTTCAAATATCACTTTTATAATTATAACTTCACTATCGCAGGTTTAAAATAAAACTAATTCATTACTACAAGAGACAATTTCCTTATATACATTCTGCTTAATCTCTAGAAATTTCGCGGTCACTTTTTAGAAACCTTGAGAAAATATTAGAATATTCGATTATTTTACGTTACGTTGTTTTGATTCATAAAATCATTTGTTTTGTGTAGACCTCAATTCTAAGAACATGTACAACAACAACAACACTATTCATTTCATTCACTTTCTGTTGTGTTTTGTTGATTTTATTTTCCTGGAAGTGACCGTAATCGTCTAGATTATTCTGTAATCGTAACAATACCCTCCACTTAAGCCTGTTCGTCCCGAACAGGATCTAGATCTCTCCTCCAATTGTTGAATCCAAACATTTTTCTTTTTTTTTTTATTTCCCAGGCTGTTTAGAACTACTTCCGGTCCCTTTCTAAGTCCTTGGCCATTACTTTGTTCTATGTCAGCGCACCGTGATGAGTATGGATTCTCATTATCTCTAAAGTGCTCCCTATCTCTACCCTTTGAGTGTTTCACACTGCCATGTCCCTGAACCATTCTCATTTTCAGCTGCGATTCGTTTCCATTTGAAGCTATTTGAACCACTTCATTTACATTGCTCACTTCGTACTGAACCTGAACTTGTTTCGTTTTTAACTTTCGGCGTTTGTTCAAACGTCTGCGTCGGTTGACGTTTCTTTCCGTCATCTGTTTGGATGATGGTTCCTGATTTTCATCTGCACTGTATAGTGTTGTAACGTCCGTTATATTCGCCTAAACAATAATAAAACCAATTCATCTTCTTTTTCTAATTCAATAAAAGTTTATTTCCATAGTTTCGGTTCATTTTTACATTAATAATAATTTCAAATTTTCCAACGGTCAGTTCAACTTCGAATAACAATTATAAGAACAAACGAACGTACCCAATTTTATTTCAATTCTAACGAACAGATGTCGTTACTCAATTTTGTTTAATCTTTAGTATTACACGATGACATTAGAAGATGTCAAAGAAAAATCACATTTTTTATTATTGATTGATTAATTTTTTTGGATGTCAAAAAATCTAAAAGAAAAACGAATCAATTCGATTTTTGGTTTTGAAGAAGAAAGGTTCTCATGTTGTAACTTTAAAAATAAAATCACCTTTTTGTTAATTCCATGTTTAAAATAAAAAACAAATTAAGTGATTTAGTATTTTTCTTAACCTTTACATTTAATTTCAATATACATTTGAAAGATTGAAATAAATGGTTATAACAAATATAATAAATCGAACTTTTAGAGGATATATTTATTCGCCCACTGTAATAACATGTTCGAAAAACAATGTCAACAAAAATTTATCAAAACACTTGTGTTCTGCAACATCATTTAAATTAAAAATTTTGAAAATAAAGTTGCCAAAAGTTTTTTTGGAATTTGGAGTTGAGGTAGATGTTGTTAATCGGACATCAATTAGTAAAGCTAAAGTTAAATGGAATACCTGTTGTTGGATTTAATTCTGAACCATCCTCATGTTGTGTTGACGGCTGCACATTGTGTCAATTTCGTATAATAAAATCACATGCTGCTGAATTTTTGGAAATTAAACTTTGGAAATAGGACATCATACTGGAAGTGTCCACCAATCAACAGTTAATTTAAGGTATTTTCATTAACTTTATTAATTTTTGCTTAATTATTTGTTTTTCCTTTGGAATGATAGGCTAAATTTGTAAAACGTAAGAGATTTCCCAAATTTGAATTCGTCGGGGGGGTGCCAGAGATATTCCGGTTTAATAATGTAATTTTTTTTTGTGCGTAGAAAGGTCCGAGTAGTAATACGTGGCTTTGAATCAGGGCCATTGCAAAGCATAATACATGGGCCGAAACTAAAGACCTTGGGGCTTTGTAGTAATTTTTGGTCGACAGGAGCTATTTTAGGCGCAAATTATCAATTCGGGTTAATAAAACCAGTTTCTTGTTAAGTATAATTGTTATATACAAAATTTTTGGCGCAAAATAATATTAAATCGGGAAAACCAGTTTAAGGTTTTTCTTTTTGATTATTTTGCTTATGTGTAAAACCAGATTTAGGTTTTTTTTGCATTTTTAATATTGTTGAATATTTTTTTTGATAAAAGCCAGTTTTGGTTTTTAAGTGTAAAACTGTTTTCGCTTTTGCATTTGTTTTTGTGTTGATTGAATTTTTGGAATTTGTTTCAATTTTTTTTTTTAAAATGCACACAATTAGGAATTATGGCTCGTTTAGGAGCAAGCGTCGGCCGGGGCCAGGAGAGTTGGGTCAGGCAGCGGTCAAGCCGGGTGTGAACGAGGTGGATGACGTTATGAAAGAAATTATAAGACAAGTGATGAATGTGGTGAATGAGAGGGAACAGGAAGAAATGAATGCAGAATTGAATGAGAAAAGGAATCAAATATATTTAGAATTGATGGATGACATAGCAAATGAGCAGTATGATGAGATGTTGGATGTAATAATAAGTGAGATTGTGAATGAGGAGTTGGCAGGAGAAGTGGTAGCTGAGGAAGTTAATGACTTGGTGGATGGAGTGGAGGGAGTGAATGAGATGAATGAGAGGAGAAAGGCAACGTTTGTGGAATGGATGAATGATATAATGAATGAGCAGTGTGAAGAGATGATTGATGAATTGATAAAGGAGATAGCGAATGAAGTTATGGATGCGCGAGAGAGATATCGGCTAAGGAGGCTGGAGAGGGACAGGAGAAGGTGGAGAGAAAAAGAGCAGGAGGAAGGAACAGAAGGCGGTGTGGTTGGTCGAGGAGGTGGAGTTCTCTTCAGTCATGCACGCTTATGCGGAGACATTGGCTGAGGAGAACGCTATCTTCGAGTCCAACCACAGGGAAGAGAACCCTCGACGGTGGTTGGGACCGCAAGAGGCCCCTAGGAATTGTGTGCATCTTTGAAAATTTTTATTTTTAGTATTTGGAAAAAAAAAACCGATTTGGGTCCACATTTTTTTTAATGAACTTTTTTTGGTGGTACTATCAGGGTTCCCAACCGTCCTTTTTTGGGAAGGACAGTCCTTCTTTTTTATATTTTGTCCTTTCCACTTTCTGTGTGACACAATGTCCTTTATTAAGCTAAAATGTCCTTCTTTTATTGTAATTTTAATGCAATTTTTGAATCAGAGTCAAGAAACTAAATATATATAATTGCTCATATTTTTCCTTGTAGCTTTCGAATTTAAATTCGAAATTTTATACAAGCGCCCGTATTTTTTTTTTTTTTTTTAATAAAATGTGATGTGTAGTAGGCATTACAATATGTGTCACAACAACACATAAAAACCTTTTAAGACCAAGGTCCCACAACAACATGCGTTCTAAGGATGTTAATGGACGCAAATCTGTTTTTTTTTGTTTTTTTAATATTTTTTGTTAAATAATAGACAGCTAAACTATAAATCCCATCACATATAAAATATGACATAGGCCAATATTTCGTGATAGGATAGGGAAAATAAAAATAAAATAAGAGATAAAAAGCAAATTTGTTTTAAAAATTTGCAGGAACAAAACTGAAATTGGTTTGCCAATAGTCCAGCTAATGGCATAATCCTTGATTATGGGACGCAGTATATTTTTCAATGATTAAAGCTCAGATATATAGTTATATGAAAGCTCGTTTCTTCGAGCAAGCTACAGCGTTCCAGCATCAAGGAATATTCATTAGCTAAGATTGAGAGTGCTACCGTTGACTGAATACAGTTCATCCGCCAGCACCCCTAAGATATCACCTTGGCTAGTGATATCTCACTGCTATTGCCAGTGGTATGTGATATCTCACGTTAACTCATGTGCCAATGTATGTATGTTATTTTAATAATTTTAATTGGAAATCATATTTGAATTAACGAATATACAACTAAAAAAATATGAGTCTCCTTCTTTTTAAGTATCCCTGCATCATCAGCATTTTCTGAGCGAGTGTTCTCCGTAATGGGGGTAAAATGGAGAGAGGAGCGTAATCGATCTTCTATTGAATTGATTAAGGCAGAGCTACTTGTTTATTTTAATTTTAAAGAAAAATGTAGCGAATTTTATGAAACTGCCAAAACCGACCAAGAATTACTGAAGTGTGCAAAAACAAAACAAAAATGTCGTTTTTGCAATAGTAATTAATTATTAGTGATTAGATTTTGTAATTAAATTTGTTATTTATTTTTATTTTATGTATTTTTATTTCATGTATTTTGATGAAAAACGTGATCAACGCAGGTGAAAAAGTCGAAATTTGAACTTGATTATTTTTGATTTTCCTGAAACTTGGCATATAAGTAGTATGGACAAAATAAAAAATACAACTTATTTTAAAATTTTTTTAAAGTGCATAGTTTGAGCATAGGGGGGCACCCCAACATGCATGAAAAATGAAAATTCTGCCAATCCGATGTAACTTTGAAATTAAATTGCTCAAGAACGGCTATACCGATTTCATCAAACTTTTTTTTGTTTGGTAGATGATTAATTAATCGTTGGAAAAAAAATTAATTTATTGTTTTTTTATAATTAGTTTTTAAATAAAAATATTAAAAAAACTTATTTAAAGATAGCGCTAGGGTCAAAGATCAATTGGAATTTAATTAATTTTTTTTCTGAAAATAGTTCTATTCTTACTCTAAAATATATCAAATTTACAAAGAGGCTAAAATTCTTGTTCTTGAGATATTTAATTTTAAAGATTTTTAGTACGGTTGAAATTCGAATTTTTCTTCGTTTTTTCAAACAACTTCCATTAACAAAAAATTTTAAAATCAAGTAAATTTTAACTTTTTTTATTTTTGAAATAAAGTTCTAACCTTCCTTTAAAATATTTCAAATTTACAAAGAGGCGTTAATTCGTGTTCTTCAGATATTTAATTTTAAAGATTTTTAGTCCGATTAAAATTCTAATTGTTCATTATTTTCTCGAACTTCAGTAGTTAAAATTTTTTGATGATAAAAATTGTTCGAAAAAATAATGAACAATTAGAATTTTAGAATGACTAAAAATCTTTAAAATTAAATATCTCAAGAACACGAATTAATGCCTCTTTGTAAATTTGATATATTTTAAAGGAAGGTTAGAACTATATTTCAAAAATAAAAAAGTTAGAATTTAATTGATTTTAAAATTTTTTGTTAAGGGAAGTTGTTTGAAAAAATGAAGAAAAATTCGAATTTCAGCCGTAGTAAAAATCTTTAAAATTAAATATCTCAAGAACAAAAATTTTAGCCTCTTTGTAAATTTGATATATTTTAGAGTAAGGATGGGACTATTTTCAGAAAAAATAATTAATTAGATTCCAATTGATCTTTGACCCTAGCGCCATCTTTAAAAAAGTTTTTTTAATATTTTTATTTAAAAGTTAATTATAAAAACAATTGATTAATTTTTTTTCAAACGACTAATTAATCATCTACCAAACAAAAAAAAGTTTGATGAAATCGGTATAGCCGTTCTTGAGCAATTTAATTTCAAAGTTACATCGGATTGGCAGAATTTTCATTTTTCATGCATGTTGGGGCGGTTCAAACTATGCATTTTAAAAAAATTTTAAAATAAGTTGTATTTTTTATTTTGTCCATACTACTTATATGCCAAGTTTAAGGAAAATCAAAAATGGCCAAGTTTTCACAACTCTGTCTGGAACACGTTTTTCATCATTTGTATTTTACTTATGATAAAAATTGCTGTGAATTCAAAATACTTACATATGTAAAAGTACTGAATTTATTTACATATGTACATAGTTTGATTTTTTCTATATGTTTATTACATTTGATCAGTTGTTATTGCTGTCTGCTGACGAATAATAGATTTAAAATCTGTGAATTAATTAAGTTAAATTTGTGAAATAATATATGTATATGATGAATCTGTGTTGAAATAAAAAAACAATAAATGCCTATGCATATAAAATTAATTTTTTTTCGTAGTTTTGCAAATGTCCTTTCTTTGGAAAATTATAAGTTGGGAACCCTAGGTACTATTGTAGTTTTAATTGTAAATAGTTGTATATAGTAGGTTAATTGTTGTATAATTGTACATATTTGTTCATATTTTTGTATATAGGTAGCGGTTGTAGTGGTCTGAGTAGGATATTATGTTACAATATCGAAGTATTTTATCTCTTGGTGAGATGAAATTGAGAAACCAAACCGATGAAACGATTTAGCCATTTGAACTTTTTGTGTGTAGCAAATGTTAGATCTCGAATCTGATGCTCGTTTTAACGATGCATATTGGCCTGCGTGTAATACATACATGATTTTAATTTCTTTACCACTAAAGGTTATAATTGGTGAACATTTTGTGTTGGTTGTGGTAGATTCGAACTACTTTTTAATTCGCGATGAAAACATTGTACATTCCACTGCAGTTGAGCGTTTGTAGATGTAAAAGGGGGGAAGTTAGAATTAATTGAATGTTTTTTAGTTGTTAATTTTTTTTTTGTTGTTGTATAATGATTACAAGTGTGTAATAATTAAATCTTTTTCTTAGCGGTAGGCCTAACAAGCCATCCATGGGGCTTATCTCCTTAACATAATTATGTTCTTAGATCGCCTCTGTCCATTATGGACATGCGATCGAAGTTCATTGGTTTCTTCTCTTCATCTCAGAGGAAGTTTTCTGGTGATAAGGGGATGACTACTGCTGGTCTGTACTTAGGTGCAAACCAGTAGTACCATTCCCGGCACAGAAGCTTCTTTAACGAAATGAAGAGGAGAACCAAACTATTTTTTTATCAGGATCAAGGCTTCACCTCACACAACTTCAAAATTTTTCCACTTTTACATTTAGCTTGCAATAGACAGTTTTCATTGAGTTTAGGATTTGAAGTCTGGTGCTCGGGAGCGTTCTTCAACTTTAGCATTAGTTTAATGATAATTTATTTTTAGGTAGAACAACCGCAGCTGGGTCAGTAGAAATGGGCCTAGGGTCTAATCGTGACAGTTTCGATTGTTTTTGTTAGGTTGGGGAGAAACTGTTCTGTAGAATCTGGTCGTTAGGGGCTTTTCTAGTCGGTTCTCACATGCATTGTTGAAGTGGGCTCGCGAACGCGGGAATTCAATTACTAAATAAAATGGATATTGTAGCCATACTTACTTTTATGTTGTCTTCAGACGAATCTGAATTTGGGAATCTCTTATCTATATATTAAATAAAGGGATAAATTAAATCAAAACAATAAATTTTTGAGAATAAATAAATAAAAATTTTTTATTAAATAAATTAAATTTAGGAATCAATAATTTTTAAGTAAATACATAATTTTTTTAAATAAGCGAGTACTTCAAGATTTAAATAAATATTTTTTATTTTTTTTAAAAAAATAAATAAATATTTTGAAGGTAAGACGGTGCATCCAATAAATAAGCATTTTCTGTTCAAATATTTTTATTTTTAAATTTAAATAAATAAATATTTTCCCCTAGGGGTGCTATCGTCAATAAATAATTTTAGGTACTTGTCATTCTGAATTTCAGCATATCTGAAATTAAATAAATAAATTATATTTTACATATACAATATTTTAGGAATTTTTGTGAAAGGTGAGCAACATTGAGAACAACCATAATTTCGTTCGTTCTTTTATTAAATTTGGTTTTACAAAAAAATATTTTTTGTGTTTTTGAATTGGGCGTTCGTTGTTTTTTTCCGTTTCTGCGTTTTTCATTTTTTTTTCCATCGTACTAACTACATTTTTTTTGGGGAATTGGTTTTTACATTGTTGTCGTTTGCGAGTTAATAATTTTACGGGTTTTACCATCAAAATGTCAAACCAAATAGACGTTGACCATCCGTTCTATGGTCTGGAACCCAGCGAACTGCTGGTCGAATGTTTGGTTCGGGGTGTGAACTTCGGGGGGGCCGATTGGGCAGAGGAACTGCGAAACCATGGAGATCATGGGTCAGTTCCAATAACAGTGTCTCATGCGAGAGATTTGATAGAGGAATCTCAAATGGTGGTGCAGGCAGCACAACTTATTTTAAATCAAGTACGACGACTTCAGTCACCGATTGATCAGACCCTCTTGGATGGTTTGGCGAATCGAGTGTTACATTATACGGGTAGGATGAATAGGTTGGGTCCTCGCAATGACTTGCAAGAAGCCCGCACCTACGCTATCTCACAATTGTCACGCGCTTGGAGTATAATAGGATCACTGTCAACACGTCCAATTATGCAGAATAAACCAGGAGTATCATCTGCTCCATCTGCTTCACCTGCTTTTCAACCGGATGAGAGATCCACACCGATCCCAGTACGGCCAATATCGGAAACAATACATAGTCTGAATCGTCCAAACCAGCAACAACAGAGACGGTCGGATCAGGCACCACCGGCTTATTTCCAGCAATCGGGTTTGAGAGCCGAGGACTTTGCAATACCACAATTGGGTCCATCACTCCCATCTGAACACACACACAATAATCCAGCATTGGTACAACCACAATTAAATTATCCATCAGTACCACAGGTACAACTACCACCAATATATCCACCAGCTCCACTAACAGCACCACCACCATACAACCAACCTCCTCCTCAGTGGAGTACCGAGGGGTTCGTGGGAACAATTTGAGTCGTTATGACTCAAATTGGGTTCCAACCTTCACAGGGGATGGTCACTCTCCTGATGTTCATGAGTTTATTCATAGAGTGGAGGCGGCTGCCAGAAGAGACCGTGTGTCATGGGACGACCTTAGGTCTATCATACCACGGTATCTGAAAGCAGCGGCCGACAGATACTATTTGAATTTAACTCATGAATATGAGGTGGTGACTTACCCAGTGCTAAGGGAGGGACTCCTACAAACCTTCGGTACGCTCACTGATGATAAGGCGATCTTGCGCGTTCTTCTGAACCGCAAACAAAAGTCAAAGGAGAGCGTGTATGAGTACCTAGTGGAGATTGGTTCGTTGAACCGTCGCTTAGTACGTCCATTTGCTGATCGTGAAATGCTAGAGATTGCTCGGGAGGGACTGAGTGTGGAGCTCAAAAACGCTACTCTAGCTGCTACCATACATTCAATTGATGAACTTCGGACTTTATGTCAGAAGCTTGAACGTTTGTGGTCCACACCAGTTCCGACCAGAACATCAAATTTAAGAATTAGCGAGCTACAGCAGATGGATGATTATGAGGTGGAAGTTGAACCAGAACAACATGGATATATTGAAGCGGTGGATTCAACACCGAGACGGATATTTCAGCGACCTGGCATAACATCTGACAACAGTCAACCTGGTCCATCAATATCCAGACAACCAATAGTATGTTTTAGATGTGGAGTAAATGGTCATCGAGCTCCTGAGTGCTCTAAGAATCGGATAAAATTATATTGCTGGAAATGTAACAAACCGGATGTAATTTATGCAAATTGTTCATATTGTCACCCGTCGGTAAACTACCGTCCGAGAGTACATGCTTCGGGGATGGTACCCTCGGTTCAACATCCAATGAGCCCGAAGAAATCGACGAGAGATGTAGGAACGCAGGACGATCTTCCACTACTCAAGAAACCCGAATAAAATCATCGAGTACATTTAATTTCCCATCATTACATCGAACGTATTTTAGACGTCTTGAACGTAACATCAGATATTGGAGGATGAGGAAATTATTTCGTAAAGCTTGTATTTCATCTATCCTTTCAGAAACAAAGGATCCTCGGCCGCGATTAACAATAAGGATTTTGGACAAACATATTTCAGGACTATTGGATAGTGGAGCGTCAGTCACAATACTTGGAAGAAATTCCTTGGAATTATTGGAATCAGCAGGTACAACTTACCGTAAGTACACTTCGTGTATTCGTACGGCGGATGGTACTGCAACTAAAATTTTAGGTTACATTGAAATTCCAATAACTGTGAATGGCTCCACTAAACCAATGCGGTTTCATATTGTCCCTGGATTACGAGAAGAGCTCTACCTGGGCATAGATTTCTGGGAGAAATTCGGTATTGTTCCTTCTTTTGTTAGTGAACTGACTCGTACAGAGCCAAAAACTTTAAATATACATAACCTCACCACTGATCAGCAACATGAACTGGATATGATCAAGGATTCTTTCCCGTCATTTGAAGTGTCTGGGCTCGGAAAGACTTCTATGGTTGAACATGTCATCGATGTTGGTGATAATGCACCTGTTAAACAGAGGCATTATCCCACATCGCCGGCTGTTCAACTAAAGGTTTATGCCGAACTCGACCGAATGCTTCAAATGGGCGTGATCAAAGAGAGCAACAATTCTTGGTGCTCGCCAGTGGTTTTGGTACAAAAAGAATCTGGTAAAAACAGATTATGTATTGATAGCCGTCGTGTCAATTCACTAACGAAAAAGGACGCTTACCCACTTCCCTTGATTGATGGCTTACTAGGTCGTCTAAATAGCACAAAGTACATTTCCAGTATTGATCTCAAAGATGCTTTCTGGCAGATTCCTCTGGCAGAAGCATCTAGAGACAAGACAGCCTTCACATTGCCTGGTCGTCCATTGTATCAATTCCGGGTTATGCCCTTTGGATTGTGCAATGCTCCCCAGACAATGTGTCGGCTAATGCACAAAGTGATACCACATCAATATCACGAAAATGTCTTTGTTTATTTAGATGATCTATTGGTAGTCTCTTCCACGTTCCAGGAACATATGGAATTGCTGTCCAAAGTCTCTTCATTGTTAAGAGCGGTTGGGTTAACCATAAACCTCAAGAAAAGTAAATTTGTTCTGAGAGAGGTGAAATACTTGGGATTTTTGGTTGGTGAAGATGGTCTTCGAACAGACCCTGATAAAGTAAGAGCTGTTGCTGAGTATCCAGCTCCGTCAACAGTGAAACAAATACGTAGACTATTGGGAATGGCTGGTTGGTACCAACGTTTCATACCAAGTTATGCAAGCGTGGTATCACTAATTACAGATTTATTAAAGAAGAGTTCGGGAAAATTGAAATGGACATTGGAAGCGCAAGCTGCTTTCGAAAATTTAAAACGATTGCTGACTACAGCACCGGTATTAGTAAACCCTGACTATAATAAAGAGTTCTTTATTAGATGCGATGCAAGTCTGACAGGGGTAGGTAGTGTGTTGTATCAGGTTGATACTGACCGACAAGAGTGTCCGATAGCCTTCATGTCGAAGAAGCTTAACAAAGCTCAAAGGAATTACTCAGTTTCTGAGCTGGAATGTCTTGCGGCAATTCTGAGTGTGAAGAAATTCAGGGGCTATGTTGAAGGTCACCGATTTACGATTGTGACTGATCACTCAAGTCTGAAGTGCCTTATGTCGCAGAAAGACTTAAATGGTCGTCTGGCTAGGTGGAGCCTAAAACTCCAACATATGGATTTTACCATTGTCCACCAAAAAGGTACCCAAAATATAGTCCCTGATGCTCTATCTCGTCTTTATGACGATACACACAAAGAATTGACGGAAGAATTAGTACATCACATTAATGAAATTAAAATCGACAATGAAGGTTATCGGCACAACGAATATACGGATATGATAGCTAAAGTGCAATCATCACCAAAGGACTTTCCTTCAGTTAAAGTCGTGGATGATAAGCTATACATACGTATTGAGCCAAGACCTGATGCAATACCCAACGATGTTCCTGTGTGGAAACTCTGGGTACCAAAACCGATGACTTCCAGCATGATTCAGAAACATCATGATGATAGTACTGCTGCTCATGGAGGTGTTAAAAAGACTTTAGAATTACTTCGACGTCTTTATTATTGGCCGGGCATGGCGTCACAGGTACACAACTATGTTGTGTCCTGCGACACATGTAAACAAACAAAAGCCACGAATCAGATATTGCGTCCTCCGATGCAATATCAATTCGAAACAGCACGTCCATGGCAGAGAGTCTATATAGATTTTTTGGGACCGTACCCTCGTTCTACACTTGGGAATACGGTGTTATTGATAGTTCTGGATCATGCTACGAAGTTTGTACTACTGAAACCACTTAGGAACGCAACTTCACCGAAGGTGAATGCTTTTCTAAGGAATGAAGTGTTTCTTACATATGGGGTACCAAAGTTTCTACACAGTGACAATGGCAAACAGTTCACTAGTAGGAACTTTCAAAATCTTTTGTGAGATTTCGGCATTAAGCACATTAGGACCGGTGTCTATAGTCCTCAAAGCAACGCGTCAAAGCGGGTCAATAGGTCAGTCCTAGCAGCAATTCGAGCGTTCATAAAAGGTCAACATACCAAGTGGGACTCACAAATTGGTGAAATGGCAGTAAAGTTCAGTAGATTCAAAGTGGCAGTACATTCAGCTACCAAGTACTCACCGTACTATTTATTATTTGGTCAACATCCAATATCGGATGGAAATACTTACCAATTGTTGAGATCACTACACAAGCTTGGTGAAGATGCTGGTGAGGACTTAGAACGCTCTGATCATTTGACTATGCTCAGGAACCGGGTTCAGCTACCAAGTACTCACCGTACTATTTATTATTTGGTCAACATCCAATATCGGATGGAAATACTTACCAATTGTTGAGATCACTACACAAGCTTGGTGAAGATGCTGGTGAGGACTTAGAACGCTCTGATCATTTGACTATGCTCAGGAACCGGGTTCAGGAAAATTTAAAAGCAGCTTTCAAGAAATCGCAACATCAGTACAACCTGCGATCTAAACTACGGACTTTTCAACCACAACAACGTGTGTTTGTACGGCAACATCATTTGAGTGACGCTACCAAAAAATTCTCGGCAAAATTGGCTCCAAAGTTCTTACCTGCAATGATTAAGACTAAGATTGGAAATGTACTTTATGAGTGCATAGATATGAGCGGTAAGAATCTTGGAGTACATCACGCGAAAGACATCAGGGAATGATGTCTTTTCGTTAGGTAGGGTAGTTCCTCTGGCTGGGTGTCGTCTCTGGGGTTCACATCTTCAGTGTCATATTTTGCTGGTTGTATCGAGGGTTCAATGGTGCTGACGTTAGATGGATGGATGATCGATTTCGGTACTCACTGATAGTTCCTAGGAACTTCATGAGTATTGAAATTGATCATCGACCCTGGCGTTGGTCACCATTGATAACTCGATCCCAGATACAGATTAGTTGTGGGAAGTAGTTCGGTGGTTTCTGACGTAGAGGGGGTGACGACGTTTTTGTGAATTCAAGGGTAAATATCTTGGGTTTTACCTTGAATTCATGGTGTAACGTCCGTTATATTCGCCTAAACAATAATAAAACCAATTCATCTTCTTTTTCTAATTCAATAAAAGTTTATTTCCATAGTTTCGGTTCATTTTTACATTAATAATAATTTCAAATTTTCCAACGGTCAGTTCAACTTCGAATAACAATTATAAGAACAAACGAACGTACCCAATTTTATTTCAATTCTAACGAACAGATGTCGTTACTCAATTTTGTTTAATCTTTAGTATTACACGATGACATTAGAAGATGTCAAAGAAAAATCACATTTTTTATTATTGATTGATTAATTTTTTTGGGATGTCAAAAAATCTAAAAGAAAAACGAATCAATTCGATTTTTGGTTTTGAAGAAGAAAGGTTCTCATGTTGTAACTTTAAAAATAAAATCACCTTTTTGTTAATTCCATGTTTAAAATAAAAAACAAATTAAGTGATTTAGTATTTTTCTTAACCTTTACATTTAATTTCAATATACATTTGAAAGATTGAAATAAATGGTTATAACAAATATAATAAATCGAACTTTTAGAGGATATATTTATTCGCCCACTGTAATAACATGTTCGAAAAACAATGTCAACAAAAATTTATCAAAACACTTGTGTTCTGCAACATCATTTAAATTAAAAATTTTGAAAATAAAGTTGCCAAAAGTTTTTTTGGAATTTGGAGTTGAGGTAGATGTTGTTAATCGGACATCAATTAGTAAAGCTAAAGTTAAATGGAATACCTGTTGTTGGATTTAATTCTGAACCATCCTCATGTTGTGTTGACGGCTGCACATTGTGTCAATTTCGTATAATAAAATCACATGCTGCTGAATTTTTGGAAATTAAACTTTGGAAATAGGACATCATACTGGAAGTGTCCACCATGGACATGGCGTCACAGGTACACAACTATGTTGTGTCCTGCGACACATGTAAACAAACAAAAGCCACGAATCAGATATTGCGTCCTCCGATGCAATATCAATTCGAAACAGCACGTCCATGGCAGAGAGTCTATATAGATTTTTTGGGACCGTACCCTCGTTCTACACTTGGGAATACGGTGTTATTGATAGTTCTGGATCATGCTACGAAGTTTGTACTACTGAAACCATTTAGGAACGCAACTTCACTGAAGGTGAATGCTTTTCTAAGGAATGAAGTGTTTCTTACATATGGGGTACCAAAGTTTCTACACAGTGACAATGGCAAACAGTTCACTAGTAGGAACTTTCAAAATCTTTTGTGAGATTTCGGCATTAAGCACATTAGGACCGGTGTCTATAGTCCTCAAAGCAACGCGTCAAAGCGGGTCAATAGGTCAGTCCTAGCAGCAATTCGAGCGTTCATAAAAGGTCAACATACCAAGTGGGACTCACAAATTGGTGAAATGGCAGTAAAGTTCAGTAGATTCAAAGTGGCAGTACATTCAGCTACCAAGTACTCACCGTACTATTTATTATTTGGTCAACATCCAATATCGGATGGAAATACTTACCAATTGTTGAGATCACTACACAAGATTGGTGAAGATGCTGGTGAGGACTTAGAACGCTCTGATCATTTGACTATGCTCAGGAACCGGGTTCAGCTACCAAGTACTCACCGTACTATTTATTATTTGGTCAACATCCAATATCGGATGGAAATACTTACCAATTGTTGAGATCACTACACAAGCTTGGTGAAGATGCTGGTGAGGACTTAGAACGCTCTGATCATTTGACTATGCTCAGGAACCGGGTTCAGGAAAATTTAAAAGCAGCTTTCAAGAAATCGCAACATCAGTACAACCTGCGATCTAAACTACGGACTTTTCAACCACAACAACGTGTGTTTGTACGGCAACATCATTTGAGTGACGCTACCAAAAAATTCTCGGCAAAATTGGCTCCAAAGTTCTTACCTGCAATGATTAAGACTAAGATTGGAAATGTACTTTATGAGTGCATAGATATGAGCGGTAAGAATCTTGGAGTACATCACGCGAAAGACATCAGGGAATGATGTCTTTTCGTTAGGTAGGGTAGTTCCTCTGGCTGGGTGTCGTCTCTGGGGTTGACATCTTCAGTGTCATATTTTACTGGTTGTATCGAGGGTTCAATGGTGCTGACGTTAGATGGATGGATGATCGATTTCGGTACTCACTGATAGTTCCTAGGAACTTCATGAGTATTGAAATTGATCATCGACCCTGGCGTTGGTCACCATTGATAACTCGATCCCAGATACAGATTAGTTGTGGGAAGTAGTTCGGTGGTTTCTGACGTAGAGGGGGTGACGACGTTTTTGTGAATTCAAGGGTAAATATCTTGGGTTTTACCTTGAATTCATGGTGTAACGTCCGTTATATTCGCCTAAACAATAATAAAACCAATTCATCTTCTTTTTCTAATTCAATAAAAGTTTATTTCCATAGTTTCGGTTCATTTTTACATTAATAATAATTTCAAATTTTCCAACGGTCAGTTCAACTTCGAATAACAATTATAAGAACAAACGAACGTACCCAATTTTATTTCAATTCTAACGAACAGATGTCGTTACTCAATTTTGTTTAATCTTTAGTATTACACGATGACATTAGAAGATGTCAAAGAAAAATCACATTTTTTATTATTGATTGATTAATTTTTTTGGGATGTCAAAAAATCTAAAAGAAAAACGAATCAATTCGATTTTTGGTTTTGAAGAAGAAAGGTTCTCATGTTGTAACTTTAAAAATAAAATCACCTTTTTGTTAATTCCATGTTTAAAATAAAAAACAAATTAAGTGATTTAGTATTTTTCTTAACCTTTACATTTAATTTCAATATACATTTGAAAGATTGAAATAAATGGTTATAACAAATATAATAAATCGAACTTTTAGAGGATATATTTATTCGCCCACTGTAATAACATGTTCGAAAAACAATGTCAACAAAAATTTATCAAAACACTTGTGTTCTGCAACATCATTTAAATTAAAAATTTTGAAAATAAAGTTGCCAAAAGTTTTTTTGGAATTTGGAGTTGAGGTAGATGTTGTTAATCGGACATCAATTAGTAAAGCTAAAGTTAAATGGAATACCTGTTGTTGGTTTTAATTCTGAACCATCCTCATGTTGTGTTGACGGCTGCACATTGTGTCAATTTCGTATAATAAAATCACATGCTGCTGAATTTTTGGAAATTAAACTTTGGAAATAGGACATCATACTGGAAGTGTCCACCAATCAACAGTTAATTTAAGGTATTTTCATTAACTTTATTAATTTTTGCTTAATTATTTGTTTTTCCTTTGGAATGATAGGCTAAATTTGTAAAACGTAAGAGATTTCCCAAATTTGAATTCGTCGGGGGGGTGCCAGAGATATTCCGGTTTAATAATGTAATTTTTTTTTGTGCGTAGAAAGGTCCGAGTAGTAATACGTGGCTTTGAATCAGGGCCATTGCAAAGCATAATACATGGGCCGAAACTAAAGACCTTGGGGCTTTGTAGTAATTTTTGGTCGACAGGAGCTATTTTAGGCGCAAATTATCAATTCGGGTTAATAAAACCAGTTTCTTGTTAAGTATAATTGTTATATACAAAATTTTTGGCGCAAAATAATATTAAATCGGGAAAACCAGTTTAAGGTTTTTCTTTTTGATTATTTTGCTTATGTGTAAAACCAGATTTAGGTTTTTTTTGCATTTTTAATATTGTTGAATATTTTTTTTGACAAAGCCAGTTTTGGTTTTTAAGTGTAAAACTGTTTTCGCTTTTGCATTTGTTTTTGTGTTGATTGAATTTTTGGAATTTGTTTCAATTTTTTTTTTAAAAATGCACACAATTAGGAATTATGGCTCGTTGAGGAGCAAGCGTCGGCCGGGGCCAGGAGAGTTGGGTCAGGCAGCGGTCAAGCCGGGTGTGAACGAGGTGGATGACGTTATGAAAGAAATTATAAGACAAGTGATGAATGTGGTGAATGATAGGGAACAGGAAGAAATGAATGCAGAATTGAATGAGAAAAGGAATCAAATATATTTAGAATTGATGGATGACATAGCAAATGAGCAGTATGATGAGATGTTGGATGTAATAATAAGTGAGATTGTGAATGAGGAGTTGGCAGGAGAAGTGGTAGCTGAGGAAGTGAATGACTTGGTGGATGGAGTGGAGGGAGTGAATGAGATGAATGAGAGGAGAAAGGCAACGTTTGTGGAATGGATGAATGATATAATGAATGAGCAGTGTGAAGAGATGATTGATGAATTGATAAAGGAGATAGCGAATGAAGTTATGGATGCGCGAGAGAGATATCGGCTAAGGAGGCTGGAGAGGGACAGGAGAAGGTGGAGAGAAAAAGAGCAGGAGGAAGGAACAGAAGGCGGTGTGGTTGGTCGAGGAGGTGGAGTTCTCTTCAGTCATGCACGCTTATGCGGAGACATTGGCTGAGGAGAACGCTATCTTCGAGTCCAACCACAGGGAAGAGAACCCTCGACGGTGGTTGGGACCGCAAGAGGCCCCTAGGAATTGTGTGCATCTTTGAAAATTTTTATTTTTAGTATTTGGAAAAAAAAAACCGATTTGGGTCCACATTTTTTTTAATGAACTTTTTTTGGTGGTACTATTGTAGTTTTAATTGTAAATAGTTGTATATAGTAGGTTAATTGTTGTATAATTGTACATATTTGTTCATATTTTTGTATATAGGTAGCGGTTGTAGTGGTCTGAGTAGGATATTATGTTACAATATCGAAGTATTTTATCTCTTGGTGAGATGAAATTGAGAAACCAAACCGATGAAACGATTTAGCCATTTGAACTTTTTGTGTGTAGCAAATAGTTAGATCTCGAATCTGATGCTCGTTTTAACGATGCATATTGGCCTGCGTGTAATACATACATGATTTTAATTTCTTTACCACTAAAGGTTATAATTGGTGAACATTTTGTGTTGGTTGTGGTAGATTCGAACTACTTTTTAATTCGCGATGAAAACATTGTACATTCCACTGCAGTTGAGCGTTTGTAGATGTAAAAGGGGGGGAGTTAGAATTAATTGAATGTTTTTTGGTTGTTAATTTTTTTGTTGTTGTTGTATAATGATTACAAGTGTGTAATAATTAAATCTTTTTCTTAGCGGTAGGCCTAACAAGCCATCCATGGGGCTTATCCCCTTAACATAATTATGTTCTTAGATCGCCTCTGTCCATTATGGACATGCGATCGAAGTTCATTGGTTTCTTCTCTTCATCTCAGAGGAAGTTTTCTGGTGATAAGGGGATGACTACTGCTGGTCTGTACTTAGGTGCAAACCAGTAGTACCATTCCCGGCACAGAAGCTTCTTTAACGAAATGAAGAGGAGAACCAAACTATTTTTTTATCAGGATCAAGGCTTCACCTCACACAACTTCAAAATTTTTCCACTTTTACATTTAGCTTGCAATAGACAGTTTTCATTGAGTTTAGGATTTGAAGTCTGGTGCTCGGGAGCGTTCTTCAACTTTAGCATTAGTTTAATGATAATTTATTTTTAGGTAGAACAACCGCAGCTGGGTCAGTAGAAATGGGCCTAGGGTCTAATCGTGACAGTTGCGATTGTTTTTGTTAGGTTGGGGAGAAACTGTTCTGTAGAATCTGGTCGTTAGGGGCTTTTCTAGTCGGTTCTCACATGCATTGTTGAAGTGGGCTCGCGAACGCGGGAATTCAATTACTAAATAAAATGGATATTGTAGCCATACTTACTTTTATGTTGTCTTCAGACGAATAAATAAAGGGATAAATTAAATCAAAACAATAAATTTTTGAGAATAAATAAATAAAAATTTTTTATTAAATAAATTAAATTTAGGAATCAATAATTTTTAAGTAAATACATAATTTTTTTAAATAAGCGAGTACTTCAAGATTTAAATAAATATTTTTTATTTTTTTTAAAAAAATAAATAAATATTTTGAAGGTAAGACGGTGCATCCAATAAATAAGCATTTTCTGTTCAAATATTTTTATTTTTAAATTTAAATAAATAAATATTTTCCCCTAGGGGTGCTATCGTCAATAAATAATTTTAGGTACTTGTCATTCTGAATTTCAGCATATCTGAAATTAAATAAATAAATTATATTTTACATATACAATATTTTAGGAATTTTTGTGAAAGGTGAAGCAACATTGAGAACAACCATAATTTCGTTCGTTCTTTTATTAAATTTGGTTTTACAAAAAAATATTTTTTGTGTTTTTGAATTGGGCGTTCGTTGTTTTTTTCCGTTTCTGCGTTTTTCATTTTTTTTTCATCGTACTAACTACATTTTTTTTGGGGAATTGGTTTTTACATTGTTGTCGTTTGCGAGTTAATAATTTTACGGGTTTTACCATCAAAATGTCAAACCAAATAGACGTTGACCATCCGTTCTATGGTCTGGAACCCAGCGAACTGCTGGTCGAATGTTTGGTTCGGGGTGTGAACTTCGGGGGGGCCGATTGGGCAGAGGAACTGCGAAACCATGGAGATCATGGGTCAGTTCCAATAACAGTGTCTCATGCCAGAGATTTGATAGAGGAATCTCAAATGGTGGTGCAGGCAGCACAACTTATTTTAAATCAAGTACGACGACTTCAGTCACCGATTGATCAGACCCTCTTGGATGGTTTGGCGAATCGAGTGTTACATTATACGGGTAGGATGAATAGGTTGGGTCCTCGCAATGACTTGCAAGAAGCCCGCACCTACGCTATCTCACAATTGTCACGCGCTTGGAGTATAATAGGATCACTGTCAACACGTCCAATTATGCAGAATAAACCAGGAGTATCATCTGCTCCATCTGCTTCACCTGCTTTTCAACCGGATGAGAGATCCACACCGATCCCAGTACGGCCAATATCGGAAACAATACATAGTCTGAATCGTCCAAACCAGCAACAACAGAGACGGTCGGATCAGGCACCACCGGCTTATTTCCAGCAATCGGGTTTGAGAGCCGAGGACTTTGCAATACCACAATTGGGTCCATCACTCCCATCTGAACACACACACAATAATCCAGCATTGGTACAACCACAATTAAATTATCCATCAGTACCACAGGTACAACTACCACCAATATATCCACCAGCTCCACTAACAGCACCACCACCATACAACCAACCTCCTCAGGTATGGCGTGACGCGGCTCCAGCGTTAGCACCAGTGGAGTACCGAGGGGTTCGTGGGAACAATTTGAGTCGTTATGACTCAAATTGGGTTCCAACCTTCACAGGGGATGGTCACTCTCCTGATGTTCATGAGTTTATTCATAGAGTGGAGGCGGGTGCCAGAAGAGACCGTGTGTCATGGGACGACCTTAGGTCTATCATACCACGGTATCTGAAAGCAGCGGCCGACAGATACTATTTGAATTTAACTCATGAATATGAGGTGGTGACTTACCCAGTGCTAAGGGAGGGACTCCTACAAACCTTCGGTACGCTCACTGATGATAAGGCGATCTTGCTCGTTCTTCTGAACCGCAAACAAAAGTCAAAGGAGAGCGTGTATGAGTACCTAGTGGAGATTGGTTCGTTGAACCGTCGCTTAGTACGTCCATTTGCTGATCGTGAAATGCTAGAGATTGCTCGGGGGGGACTGAGTGTGGAGCTCAAAAACGCTACTCTAGCTGCTACCATACATTCAATTGATGAACTTCGGACTTTATGTCAGAAGTTTGAACGTTTGTGGTCCACACCAGTTCCGACCAGAACATCAAATTTAAGAATTAGCGAGCTACAGCAGATGGATGATTATGAGGTGGAAGTTGAACCAGAACAACATGGATATATTGAAGCGGTGGATTCAACACCGAGACGGATATTTCAGCGACCTGGCATAACATCTGACAACAGTCAACCTGGTCCATCAATATCCAGACAACCAATAGTATGTTTTAGATGTGGAGTAAACGGTCATCGAGCTCCTGAGTGCTCTAAGAATCGGATAAAATTATATTGCTGGAAATGTAACAAACCGGATGTAATTTATGCAAATTGTTCATATTGTCACCCGTCGGTAAACTACCGTCCGAGAGTACATGCTTCGGGGATGGTACCCTCGGTTCAACATCCAATGAGCCCGAAGAAATCGACGAGAGATGTAGGAACGCAGGACGATCTTCCACTACTCAAGAAACCCGAATAAAATCATCGAGTACATTTAATTTCCCATCATTACATCGAACGTATTTTAGACGTCTTGAACGTAACATCAGATATTGGAGGATGAGGAAATTATTTCGTAAAGCTTGTATTTCATCTATCCTTTCAGAAACAAAGGATCCTCGGCCGCGATTAACAATAAGGATTTTGGACAAACATATTTCAGGACTATTGGATAGTGGAGCGTCAGTCACAATACTTGGAAGAAATTCCTTGGAATTATTGGAATCAGCAGGTACAACTTACCGTAAGTACACTTCGTGTATTCGTACGGCGGATGGTACTGCAACTAAAATTTTAGGTTACATTGAAATTCCAATAACTGTGAATGGCTCCACTAAACCAATGCGGTTTCATATTGTCCCTGGATTACGAGAAGAGCTCTACCTGGGCATAGATTTCTGGGAGAAATTCGGTATTGTTCCTTCTTTTGTTAGTGAACTGACTCGTACAGAGCCAAAAACTTTAAATATACATAACCTCACCACTGATCAGCAACATGAACTGGATATGATCAAGGATTCTTTCCCGTCATTTGAAGTGTCTGGGCTCGGAAAGACTTCTTTGGTTGAACATGTCATCGATGTTGGTGATAATGCACCTGTTAAACAGAGGCATTATCCCACATCGCCGGCTGTTCAACTAAAGGTTTATGCCGAACTCGACCGAATGCTTCAAATGGGCGTGATCAAAGAGAGCAACAATTCTTGGTGCTCGCCAGTGGTTTTGGTACAAAAAGAATCTGGTAAAAACAGATTATGTATTGATAGCCGTCGTGTCAATTCACTAACGAAAAAGGACGCTTACCCACTTCCCTTGATTGATGGCTTACTAGGTCGTCTAAATAGCACAAAGTACATTTCCAGTATTGATCTCAAAGATGCTTTCTGGCAGATTCCTCTGGCAGAAGCATCTAGAGACAAGACAGCCTTCACAGTGCCTGGTCGTCCATTGTATCAATTCCGGGTTATGCCCTTTGGATTGTGCAATGCTCCCCAGACAATGTGTCGGCTAATGCACAAAGTGATACCACATCAATATCACGAAAATGTCTTTGTTTATTTAGATGATCTATTGGTAGTCTCTTCCACGTTCCAGGAACATATGGAATTGCTGTCCAAAGTCTCTTCATTGTTAAGAGCGGTTGGGTTAACCATAAACCTCAAGAAAAGTAAATTTGTTCTGAGAGAGGTGAAATACTTGGGATTTTTGGTTGGTGAAGATGGTCTTCGAACAGACCCTGACAAAGTAAGAGCTGTTGCTGAGTATCCAGCTCCGTCAACAGTGAAACAAATACGTAGACTATTGGGAATGGCTGGTTGGTACCAACGTTATGCAAGCGTGGTATCACCAATTACAGATTTATTAAAGAAGAGTTCGGGAAAATTGAAATGGACATTGGAAGCGCAAGCTGCTTTCGAAAATTTAAAACGATTGCTGACTACAGCACCGGTATTAGTAAACCCTGACTATAATAAAGAGTTCTTTATTAGATGCGATGCAAGTCTGACAGGGGTAGGTAGTGTGTTGTATCAGGTTGATACTGACCGACAAGAGTATCCGATAGCCTTCATGTCGAAGAAGCTTAACAAAGCTCAAAGGAATTACTCAGTTTCTGAGCTGGAATGTCTTGCGGCAATTCTGAGTGTGAAGAAATTCAGGGGCTATGTTGAAGGTCACCGATTTACGATTGTGACTGATCACTCAAGTCTGAAGTGCCTTATGTCGCAGAAAGACTTAAATGGTCGTCTGGCTAGGTGGAGCCTAAAACTCCAACATATGGATTTTACCATTGTCCACCAAAAAGGTACCCAAAATATAGTCCCTGATGCTCTATCTCGTCTTTATGACGATACACACGAAGAATTGACGGAAGAATTAGTACATCACATTAATGAAATTAAAATCGACAATGAAGGTTATCGGCACAACGAATATACGGATATGATAGCTAAAGTGCAATCATCACCCAAGGACTTTCCATCTGTTAAAGTCGTGGATGATAAGCTATACATACGTATTGAGCCAAGACCTGATGCAATACCCAACGATGTTCCTGTGTGGAAACTCTGGGTACCAAAACCGATGACTTCAAACATGATTCAGAAACATCATGATGATAGTACTGCTGCTCATGGAGGTGTTAAAAAGACTTTAGAATTACTTCGACGTCTTTATTATTGGCCGGGCATGGCGTCGCAGGTACACAACTATGTTGTGTCCTGCGACACATGTAAACAAACAAAAGCCACGAATCAGATATTGCGTCCTCCGATGCAATATCAATTCGAAACAGCACGTCCATGGCAGAGAGTCTATATAGATTTTTTGGGACCGTACCCTCGTTCTACACTTGGGAATACGGTGTTATTGATAGTTCTGGATCATGCTACGAAGTTTGTACTACTGAAACCACTTAGGAACGCAACTTCACCGAAGGTGAATGCTTTTCTAAGGAATGAAGTGTTTCTTACATATGGGGTACCAAAGTTTCTACACAGTGACAATGGCAAACAGTTCACTAGTAGGAACTTTCAAAATCTTTTGTGAGATTTCGGCATTAAGCACATTAGGACCGGTGTCTATAGTCCTCAAAGCAACGCGTCAAAGCGGGTCAATAGGTCAGTCCTAGCAGCAATTCGAGCGTTCATAAAAGGTCAACATACCAAGTGGGACTCACAAATTGGTGAAATGGCAGTAAAGTTCAGTAGATTCAAAGTGGCAGTACATTCAGCTACCAAGTACTCACCGTACTATTTATTATTTGGTCAACATCCAATATCGGATGGAAATACTTACCAATTGTTGAGATCACTACACAAGCTTGGTGAAGATGCTGGTGAGGACTTAGAACGCTCTGATCATTTGACTATGCTCAGGAACCGGGTTCAGCTACCAAGTACTCACCGTACTATTTATTATTTGGTCAACATCCAATATCGGATGGAAATACTTACCAATTGTTGAGATCACTACACAAGCTTGGTGAAGATGCTGGTGAGGACTTAGAACGCTCTGATCATTTGACTATGCTCAGGAACCGGGTTCAGGAAAATTTAAAAGCAGCTTTCAAGAAATCGCAACATCAGTACAACCTGCGATCTAAACTACGGACTTTTCAACCACAACAACGTGTGTTTGTACGGCAACATCATTTGAGTGACGCTACCAAAAAATTCTCGGCAAAATTGGCTCCAAAGTTCTTACCTGCAATGATTAAGACTAAGATTGGAAATGTACTTTATGAGTGCATAGATATGAGCGGTAAGAATCTTGGAGTACATCACGCGAAAGACATCAGGGAATGATGTCTTTTCGTTAGGTAGGGTAGTTCCTCTGGCTGGGTGTCGTCTCTGGGGTTCACATCTTCAGTGTCATATTTTACTGGTTGTATCGAGGGTTCAATGGTGCTGACGTTAGATGGATGGATGATCGATTTCGGTACTCACTGATAGTTCCTAGGAACTTCATGAGTATTGAAATTGATCATCGACCCTGGCGTTGGTCAATAAAACCAATTCATCTTCTTTTTCTAATTCAATAAAAGTTTATTTCCATAGTTTCGGTTCATTTTTACATTAATAATAATTTCAAATTTTCCAACGGTCAGTTCAACTTCGAATAACAATTATAAGAACAAACGAACGTACCCAATTTTATTTCAATTCTAACGAACAGATGTCGTTACTCAATTTTGTTTAATCTTTAGTATTACACGATGACATTAGAAGATGTCAAAGAAAAATCACATTTTTTATTATTGATTGATTAATTTTTTTGGGATGTCAAAAAATCTAAAAGAAAAACGAATCAATTCGATTTTTGGTTTTGAAGAAGAAAGGTTCTCATGTTGTAACTTTAAAAATAAAATCACCTTTTTGTTAATTCCATGTTTAAAATAAAAAACAAATTAAGTGATTTAGTATTTTTCTCAACCTTTACATTTAATTTCAATATACATTTGAAAGATTGAAATAAATGGTTATAACAAATATAATAAATCGAACTTTTAGAGGATATATTTATTCGCCCACTGTAATAACATGTTCGAAAAACAATGTCAACAAAAATTTATCAAAACACTTGTGTTCTGCAACATCATTTAAATTAAAAATTTTGAAAATAAAGTTGCCAAAAGTTTTTTTGGAATTTGGAGTTGAGGTAGATGTTGTTAATCGGACATCAATTAGTAAAGCTAAAGTTAAATGGAATACCTGTTGTTGGATTTAATTCTGAACCATCCTCATGTTGTGTTGACGGCTGCACATTGTGTCAATTTCGTATAATAAAATCACATGCTGCTGAATTTTTGGAAATTAAACTTTGGAAATAGGACATCATACTGGAAGTGTCCACCAATCAACAGTTAATTTAAGGTATTTTCATTAACTTTATTAATTTTTGCTTAATTATTTGTTTTTCCTTTGGAATGATAGGCTAAATTTGTAAAACGTAAGAGATTTCCCAAATTTGAATTCGTCGGGGGGGTGCCAGAGATATTCCGGTTTAATAATGTAATTTTTTTTTGTGCGTAGAAAGGTCCGAGTAGTAATACGTGGCTTTGAATCAGGGCCATTGCAAAGCATAATAGTGTCTCATCGCTGCCAATAGCTGTTGACTCTGCCCTATTCACACACAAGTAGTGGCATCTGAACATTATTAACCTTTAGGATCCCACATCCAAAATCGAAGACTAATCCCTTCGCCTTCATGAAGTCCATCCCTAAAATGACTTCATCCATAATGTCTGCCACTAGCACCTCTTGTTGATAGCAGTTGTTTCCCAATTTTATTTCAGCGATTCTTTTACCTTCTATTTCAGCGCATTCTCCAGTTACTGTTCGGAGTTTCAATCCATCTGATGGTTCCAAAACACCGTCAATTAAACCTTTGCGAACGAATGTTCGAGCTGAGCCTGTATCCAGTGTCATGAAGCAACCTTTGCCTTCAAGTTGTCCGTTGATACCCAAGCTTTCACCATTTACCGCAATTCTTGAAATTGGAATGTAGGCCGCATTCTCCTCACTTTTTGGCTTTACAGTTGCACCTTCAACAGGATTCCGTTGAATAGGAGACGAAGATCTATCACGCTTCCTGTTCCAGCAGTTCTGTTAGATATGGCCCGATTTCCTACATATCCAGCACAAGAGTTTTCTACTGCTGTTCCTGAACCCTACGTGCTCCATTTCTTCGGCTCCTCTGTTCTTCACAGAAGACGGCAATCTGTCTCCTTCCCCGTTTTTCTTGCACTCCCGTGCCATGTGACCCTCTTCATCACATACCCAGCATCTGATGTCGCTTCTATCTCTGTGTGCCAAAACTTCCCCTTTGATGTTCCCCTCTACATTCCTTTTTCTGCATCCACCAGATGGCATACACAACCTCTGTACCATCTCATATTGCATTGCGTATGCGACAGTTTCATGGAAAGTCGCCTTAGGTGTAGTCATTACTTTGATCCTAATTTCTGGATCTCGGATACCATCTGTAAAAGCCTCAATCTTCATTTTCTTCATAAAATACGGTGGAGTATTCGAGTGTGCCAAATGTACAAGCCGTTCTACTGCCGAAGAATAGTCCTGAAGGCTTTCTCCATTCCGTTGCAAGCGACCCTTTAACTCGATTCGGTATAGCTCCTTTTTGTGGTCACTGCCATATTTTCGTTCCAACGCATTCATTACTTCAGCATAACTTTTGCGATCGTTTTCTGGTACTGCCTGTAGTGCTTCAGCTGCTTCACCTTTAAGCGCAACTATCAATGCAGCAAGACGATTTTCAGCGTTTCAAACATTTTGATCAGCTGCGGTCTCGAATTGGAACTTGAAGATGCCGAAAGATGTGGTACCGTCATACGATGGTGGTTTCAATTTGATATTAGCTACTTGTTGCACCACCTGGGAAGTAACTTTAGTCGTCTCAACATCCTGCAACCGTTTTTCGAAATCATCAACTTTGGAAAGTACCTTTTTGTCTTCGTCAAGCACTTTTTGTTCTAATTCTTGGATATCGTTTTGAATCTTCTCGACTTTTCCATCGAATGCCGTTGAGATTTGTAGAAGTTTCTCATCCATAATTTGTTTGACTTCGTCGCGACTCATAGCAATGTTTGTGTTTATTGCTTCTAACTGTTGATTGATGTTACTGATTTCTTCTTTATTTGCAGCCAATTGTTGATTGATGTTGCAGCTGATCTCTTCCTTATTTGCAGCCAATTGTTGATTGATGTTGCAGCTGATCTCTTCCTTTGTGGTAGTCATGTTTGTATTTACATCATCCAGTTTTTGATTCATATTGGCATTTACGGCAGCCAATTGCTGATTCTGTTGACTGATGTTCAAACTCATCTGTTGCATCATAGCCATTAACTGCGTAAAATCACAATTTGCAGGTGGCAATGAGGTTGTTGTTTCCGCAACAGAACTTTTCTCTTCATCAACTGCTACTGAATCAGCATTTGTACTAATCACTCCAAACTGGTAACTTTCCACAACTACTCCACTAGCTTCCATAGCTTCTCGAAGCCGTATCGTCAATTCAGTTTTGTTGCCGGTTGTGGCCAATCCACGTTGTTCTAGTTCTTTTTTTAACTCAAGAACCTTCAAATCACTTAATAAAACCATTATTAACAGCTAACTAATCCCGCCGCTGTTACCAATGTTACGTTTTTCCAAACTTCCTTCGAATTGGCCTAACTCACAATTCGATAAACGTAATTCCCAATCTCTTCTGAGTTCGATCACTGATTAGTAAGCACAAACACCAGGTTTTATTAAGTCTTCAACTCTTTGATTGTTCCACAACAACAGGAAAACAATACAGTAAACAATATTCTTGACTAGAATATTCTTCCAACAGCTTCCGAAACTCCAACGGTTGATTGTAGAAATTTCCAGTAATAGAACGTTTAAAATAATACACAAAATATTTCTACTCAATAAAACTTATAACTTTATTTACAAAAACTAATTTCAAATATCACTTTTAATTATAACTTCACTATCGCAGGTTTAAAATAAAACTAATTCATTACTACAAGAGACAATTTCCTTATATACATTCTGCTTAATCTCTAGAAATTTCGCGGTCGCTTTTTAGAAACCTTGAGAAAATATTAGAATATTCGATTATTTTACGTTACGTTGTTTTGATTCATAAAATCATTTGTTTTGTGTAGACCTCAATTCTAAGAACATGTACAACAACAACAACACTATTCATTTCATTCACTTTCTGTTGTGTTTTGTTGATTTTATTTTCCTGGAAGTGACCGTAATCGTCTAGGTTATTCTGTAATCGTAACAATATTTTCTTAGTATTAGGGATGAAAGAACACAGCATCTGATTTTTGTTGATAACAGATATTTAGGCTAAATCTTTTAACAGATGCTGGGTTTTCTTTTCATCATTCGGGAGGTTTTTTGAGTGTCGATTTTAGGATTTTTAGACCTAACTCTACTCTAAACGTAACATATCGTTGCTGGGGAGAGGTTGTGAGATCGATCTTCCTCTCCGTCTCCTTTTTCTACAATTCCTTTAAATATTTTTTAAAAATACAGTCAATCGGGCAAAGCCCATGAAAAATCTCTAACAATCATAAATAAATACATACTAAATAAATAAATAACAAATATTTTTTTCTGAATAAATAAATATTGAATTTTTTCAATAAATAAATATTATTAATATATAAATTAAAAACTAATAACACTTGTTTTTATATTTCGCAAATATGTTTTTATTTTTATTTTCTAAAAATTTTTGCTCAATGCATTTCGGCTTACGCCATTATCAAGAGCGATTCAAAAAGTTTATGAAGAAAAAATTTTGATTTGAATCAAAAATAAAATGAAAAATGAATAACTAGATTAAATAATTTATATAAACAGATTGTTAAAACATTTAATTAAAAAGTAGGTAATTTTTCTTATTTAATTGGTTGATAATGGAAATACCATAAATTTGTTGATTTAATAGTTTCTAAAAATGATGACCGAAAAATAGATCCGGATTTGTCAAAGGAGAACAAATAACGTCGGTTTGAGAATTTAGTAAATTTTTGTTAAAGTGCATTGCTTTACGTATTTCAAAAGCTTCCAAAAGATCAAGTTTAAGACCTTTCGTTTCATATTGTAAAATTTGAATATTGTTGTTATTTATAAAATTACTAGTATGATTTTCCTCAATTAAATGATTAGAAAAGGTGGAAGATGTTTGTCCTAATCTTAAACTACGAAAATGTTCAGCACATCGAACATGAAACGGACGACCTGTCTGTCCAATATAGATTGCATCACAGTCAGAACAAGATAGTTGATAGACTCCAGATTTTGAAAACTTACTTAATTTTTGTTTATTATTTACAAGAAGATTTTGAAGGTTATGATTATTATAATAAGCACAACTTAAATTTGTATGTTTTGAAATTTTGTTTCCTAATTTTTGGCTTAAATTACCTGTGTAAAGTATTTTACGCCATAATTTTGTTTCAAGGACGGGGTTTGGATAAATTAAATTATAAGAAATCTTTTTTATTATTAATATGAAATATTAGAAATATGTTTATTATTAATTATTTCAAGAAACGACTCTAATTCTAAATCAGTTTCAGTCCAAAGACAAAGAATATCATCAACATAAAGATACCAAAAATAAAACATGACTAGAAAGTTCTTGGATAAAAAGAATTTGTAGATTCAGTTGTTGTTAATATTGTTGTAGAATCTTCACAGTTGACATTACACAAAATATCTAGTTTAGCTTTTTGTTTTAAATATAGTGCGTGAGTGGTTTCATTAATTTCTTCACGTAGGTTTTGGTCCAATACATCAAACTCAAATGGATGTAACCTCTTTTATCCAAGAATAAAAAATTTAACAAATATCATTTTTTCAAATGATGAAACTGAACTGTTAAACAAAGGGTTAAAATTTGCTCCAGTTAATACTAATAAAATTAAAAGCCACTTATCATTAGCAGTGGATATTGATGTAGCTCTCTCTGGAACATCAGCTAGCTGTAACATCAACAGAAATAATTTTAAATCTATCTGTGCTGAAGATATCAGGTTTCATCTAAATTTTTCCAATTTAAATAATTTTGATTTAAAAAATTCATTTTTGGTTAATAATATAAAAACTAAACTTTTAGACACAAATTCAGTTTTATGTAAGGCAGATAAAGGAAATACCATAGTAATTTTATCAGAAAATCTTTATTCTGAAAAATTTTTTGATTTTATTAGTGATAGTGGAGCTGTGTTACTACGCTCTGACCTCACGAGTAAATTTAAGATTATTGTGTCTAAATGTCTCTCGTCATGTATACAACTAATCCCACCACAAACTGCTTTTCGTTTCAAATTAATGAACCCTTCTGCTCCTGTCTTTTACGGATTACCTATACTACATAAATTAACTATGCCTATCAGACCTATAGTTTCATATTGCAATGCACCAGCTTATAAACTTTGTCAAAAATTTAACAAACTTTTTATTGAACATACAAACTTTTTCTCACATTTTTCTGTTAAAAATTCAATTGACTTTATTGACAAAATAAAAAATATTGTTGTTCCTTCATCTTCAAAATTAATTTCCGTTGATGTAACCAGCTTATTCACATCTATTCCTATTAACGTTCTAAATACTGTAAATACTGTTGTATTCAAAATTATTAATGATTCCGTTCAATCAGATGACATTCGAAATGAGCTCTCCATGATGTACAAAACTTGTGTAGAGCAAAATTACTTTTGTTTTGATAATAGATATTATAAATTCACAGACGGGCTACCAATGGGATCTCCTTTGTCCCCACTTTTGGCAGAAATTTTTATGAACTTTTTTGAGATCGAAATTTTAGATGTATCAATTCCACTTTCTAGTCATATTTTATTTTGGTATCGTTATGTTGATGATATTCTTTGTCTTTGGACTGGAACTGATTTAGAATTAGAGTCGTTTCTTGAAATAATTAATAATAAACATATTTCTATTAAATTTACAATCGAAAAAGAAGTCGAAAATTGCATCAATTTTCTTGATATAAGTATAAGTCATTCATTTTCTAAATTCTCTTTTAATATTTATCGTAAGCCAACATGTACAGATTCTATTATACAATCTACTTCTAATCATTCGTCAAATATAAAACATTCAGTCATTCATGCATTGGTTGATAGACTTATAAAAGTCCCTCTTTCCGCAGCTAATTTTCAAAAGGAAATAAATGTTATTTCGAACATAACTCTTAATAATGGATATAATCCAACATTAGTTCACAAAATTTTACGTAAGAAATTAAAAAAGATTTCTTATAATTTAATTTATCCAAACCCCGTCCTTGAAACAAAATTATGGCGTAAAATACTTTACACAGGTAATTTAAGCCAAAAATTAGGAAACAAAATTTCAAAACATACAAATTTAAGTTGTGCTTATTATAATAATCATAACCTTCAAAATCTTCTTGTAAATAATAAACAAAAATTAAGTAAGTTTTCAAAATCTGGAGTCTATCAACTATCTTGTTCTGACTGTGATGCAATCTATATTGGACAGACAGGTCGTCCGTTTCATGTTCGATGTGCTGAACATTTTCGTAGTTTAAGATTAGGACAAACATCTTCCACCTTTTCTAATCATTTAATTGAGGAAAATCATACTAGTAATTTTATAAATAACAACAATATTCAAATTTTACAATATGAAACGAAAGGTCTTAAACTTGATCTTTTGGAAGCTTTTGAAATACGTAAAGCAATGCACTTTAACAAAAATTTACTAAATTCTCAAACCGACGTTATTTTTTCTCCTTTGACAAATCCGGATCTATTTTTCGGTCATCATTTTTAGAAACTATTAAATCAACAAATTTATGGTATTTCCATTATCAACCAATTAAATAAGAAAAATTACCTACTTTTTAATTAAATGTTTTAACAATTTGTTTATATAAATTATTTAATCTAGTTATTCATTTTTCATTTTATTTTTGATTCAAATCAAAATTTTTTCTTCATAAACTTTTTGAATCGCTCTTGATAATGGCGTAAGCCGAAATACATTGAGCAAAAATTTTTAGAAAATAAAAATAAAAACGTATTGCGAAATATAAAAACAAGTGTTATTAGTTTTTAATTTATATTAAAATGTTTCGCCAAGTGCCGACAGTCGACACAATTGAATTTATTATTAACATATAACACTAGTTTACAAGAAAAATCTCCCGAAATGAAACCCAACTTTTCTTATAGATTTGGACCTCCTAAACACGAATATCATACTCATTTGTTTTTGTTAGCTCTTGTTTTTGCGATATTCACGAAAAACTTTTTCAATCAAACAATTTTTTTGGTGATCAAAAATGTTGTTTCGGTTTTTGGGTCACATATTTTACAAAACAAACAAATTAAAAATATTAATGAAACAAGTGCATAGTAAATATACCAACAAATATTTTGAGCTATATTTTGTAAAAATCCATTAAGGATTCTGGAAGTTACAGTCGAAAAAAGTTGAAAAATACGAAAAATTCATGTTTTTTTTTAAATTTTTCATTTTCAACGCCATAAACTTTGAACAAATAACGACACTAATTCTTTTAATTTCTTGGAGCCCATATTAACTTCAATTTTCTTTCTTTTAAGCTAAAAGACACGAATATTGGTCCAGTTTGCACCAAGTTATTCAAGTTTTCCAAAAGAAAGTCAAAACTCAAAATTTGGAAAAAATAATTTTTTACTTAATTTATTGTGCCATAAATAATAATTTTAAAAGTTCAGTCGTTCTCAAACATCAGTAAAGAATTATTTTAAAATAGTAAAGTATAATTTCCATTTTTGTTTTTGAAGTTGGGAATTGGATCGATATGGGACGTATATAGAAAAATATAAACAAAAGATAATGAATTGTGAGGAGAGGCAAAACATCAGAACTATTTAAGTTAGTTCAAGCACCATAAAGTTAAACCCCTATTTAAGTCTATCAATACCTGTAAGAGACTGAATCTAACTAGGGTTTCTAATCCGGATATCCGGATATCGAATTATCCGGATTATTCGACCACATTTTGACTATTTGATTATCCGGATACTTTTTTGCAACTATCCGAATATTAAAAAACCCTTTATTTTGTAAAAAAATAATCCAATTGCGTTGAAAAGTTCAAATAAATATTAACTTGCGTAGCAAAGTTTGTTAGTCCAGTGAAGTGACTATAAGTTGTAAAAATTTATTTACAACTTTAATGTTTTGAAAACTTAATTCATTGAATATTTTATGAAACACTTCGTGAATCTGCAGTGTAAATATATTTTACTAATATTTATTTAATGCTATATTAATTTAAAAAAAATAATGTTCTATAAACTTGTGGCCCTATCAATAAAATCTGAAGTGTTGGCTATTTTTTAAAGTTTGTGAGAGCTGTACTTCTAAATTATGACTCTGGGGAAATCACTAATGAAATTACTAATGAAAGTGAAGATGAAGAAAGTCTAAGTAGTGAAGTTTGTATAAGAAATCGTGACTGCAGAAAGTACTTGAGAATGAATGCTATTGCTTTAATTACTCATGTTGAGAAGCAGAATGAAGAAAGTTCCATATTGCTGAAAAAAGATTTCATTTATTTAAATAATTATAAAAGACGGACGGGCAATTTAAATATTCTATATTGCATATTATTACCAATAAAACCTACATCGACTGCAACGGAGCGGGTATTTTTAATTGCTGGTTAATTTTTTTTTTTTAATAAAATGTGTTGTGTAATAGGGTTTAGAATATGTGTCACAAAAACACATAAATACCTTTTAAGACCTAGGTCTAGACCTGGGTCCCACAACAACTGGCGTTCTAAGGTGTAGATTAACGCTTTTTTTAAACATCTGTGGGTTGAAGCCACCTGAGACTAAGTGTTCCGGCAAACTATTCCATTTGTACGCAGTTCGGACAAAGAAGTCTCTCTGCGATCTGCCAGTATGACAGCGCGGGATCTTTACCGTTTCACCGGTTGCGGCAGCCGATTGCCGAGTGGAACGGGGGTAAGAATAAGTTTGAGGCATGATGCCGCTGATTTCATCTGAGCACTGCTGATGACGATATTTGTAAAAAACAACGAGGTCAGCAACAGTGCGACGATGTTGTAGGGAATCAAGTTTTGATGTCAAAGTTCGATCACCCACAATTCGTATAGCTCGCTTTTGAACAGAGTCCAAGAGGGCCAAGATGGAAACAGAGGCAGCACCCCAAACTTGACAGCAGTACTCCATACAGGGACGAATATAGGACTCATAAACATGGAGCAATTGGTATGGAGTGAAAAATTTTTTGCATCTATTTAGGAGGCCGAGTTTTTTAGACGCGCTTTTTGCCATCGCCATTACATGATCATTCCAGAGTAGGTCATTTGAAACTGTGACACCCAATAAACGAATGTTTTTACATTCACGTATTGGTTCATCACACATACTAAATAAAATATCTTTGGGGTCTTTAATCTGGAAACAATCAACAGCTGTGTTTTGGTAGAGTTGAAATTGACAAGGTTTTGGTCACCCCAGTCGGCGACTTTATTCAGGTTTTTGTTCACGTTTATGGCAGCGTCTCTCCGGGCAGGATTAATTCGTTCGTGCATTTTACCTTTTGAAGGAAGGGGCTCGAACGATTTGTGCAGAGTACTATCATCTGCAAAACTATTTATTGGGTTGCTGGTGATTTTCAACAATTCGTTGATATAAATCAAATATAGGGTTGGGGACAATACTGAGCCTTGGGGTACACCAGCGTTAATTAGTTTAGACTCAGAAGAAAATCCGTCTAAGGTTACCGAAATGTATCGGTTGGATAGAAAATTTTGAATCAGCTTCACAACATTGGGATGAAAACCGTACGCAACGAGCTTGTTGATTAAGTTGGCATGCCAGACTCAATCAAATGCCTTGGAGATGTCTAAAGCGATAACGTATGTTTCACCACCTTTATCAAGTATGCTGTTCCAACAATGCGCTACATAGTTTAATAGATCGGTAGTTGATCTTTTGTTTCGAAAACCGTATTGACTGTCGGATATTAAATGATTTTCTTCCAGAAATTTTGAAATATGTGTATTAATATAATGCTCGTAGACTTTGGATAGGACCGATAGTAAAGCTATTGGCCTATAATTTGATATATCGGATTTTGGTCCCTTTTTGGGGACGGGCTGGACATTTGCCAACTTCCAGCATGAGGGAAATATACCAGATTTGTAGGATTGGTAGAATATTTTAGTTAAAGTTGGTGCAAGTTCTTTGGAAAAGGTTTTTAAAATAATGGGTGGAATATTGTCCATTCCTGAGGATTTGTTGATGTTTAACCCCTTTAAAAGTTTAGCGACTATTTTGGGTTTGAAGTGAAGTTCATTCATATTAACTCCTGAAGACTGGATTTGGGGTATTTCTTTAGGAGTTTCCAAAACAGTAGAGTTCAGAGCAAAGCGTTCAGCGAACAAGTTCGCTTTTCTTGCGGGATCATTGACGATTAAATCACCATCAATAATAGAGGGAATAGAAAATTTTGTACCAGAATTTAAAGAATTAATGGCACTGTAAAAACTCTTGTCAGAAACAGACATAGACGTAAGTTTTGAGGCTTTCGCTTTGTCAATTTCAGACTTTTCGTTTGAGATAATCTGGCTAGATATTTTGTTGGCCTTTAGATATTGGGATCGATTAGTGAGAGTTTTGTTATGAAGCCAAATATTAAATGATCTACGTTTGTTTCTAAGTGCCGTTTTGGCAGCTTTCGAATACAAGTATTTTTGTTTGGGTTTTACTATGGAGAAAGGAACAAATTTATTGATAGCAAATTGGATGGTTTCTGTAAAGTTTTGAGCAGAAACATTTACATTGTCAGTGTAAAAACAATGACGGTCGAAAGGGAAACCATGGAAAAAATTTTGAAGACCACTCTTATCCATTTTTGAGTAGTGAAATATTTTACGGGGTTTGGGAGCTGCAGTTTTAATTAAATCAGTTTTGATAACTGATGAGATTAAATAATGATCAGAATTTCCAATACTACCTTTCGCGACATCGACACTCGTAATATCTGGCATTGTGGTAAGATAGAGATCTAAAAGAAAACTATTATCACCGCCATTACGGGGAGTGAAAGTCGGGCTTTTAACAATTTGGAATAGGCCCTGAGGTGCGGCAAAAATTTCTGCCAGTTTTACACTATTGTCAACATCGTCGGTCGATTTGGAGAATTCCAACCATGATTTGTTGTGGACGTTGAAGTCACCGGTAACGATAACTTCACAATTAGGGGACCTTGCTCTAATCTCGTCCACAATTTTTGTCAGTATATTAAAAAAGTTTGGGTTACGTTTGTTGGGGGACCGATATAAAGCTATTGTAAAAAAAGTCATTTCTGGAAGACAAATCTTTAAAACCATTGTATTGAAGCCGTCACCGTGTAGTTCAAAATTTGGAAAGCGCGTGTACGCAACACTCTCATGAATGAATGCGCATACGCCCTGATGGAGTTTGAAAGCTGATTCGAGCCTATATTTGGAATTAAGCGATTCTATAAAGAGAAAATTTTCAGAAACTTGTGTTTCTGTAAGGAATAGAATGTTCGGTTTGTCGTGCTCAAGATGATGTTGCACGTGGTCATGGTTAGCGTTCAATCCGCAGATGTTTTGAACATGGATTTTAAAATGTTTTATTGATTCATATATGTTTTGTCCCTGCAAATTCCGTGGACATGCCGCTTTATGGGCGGGTGGATTGCGCAAATTTGCTTTACCACTTGCAGACTTATTTTTTTTCGGTTGTACTGCCATATATATCAAAATGTTTATTTTATTTTTTTGTGTTTTATTTTAAAATGCATAACTAAGTAAAAAATCCTATCATACTACAAAATATGACATATGCCAATATTTCATGATAAGATGAAGAAATAATAACCAAATAATAAGTGAAAAACAAATTGTGAGAAATTTGCAGAAAACAAAACAAAACTAAATGCCAATAATCCAGCTGATGCAGCGCACCCCAGACGCACCGCCCACCACTTCAATCGAGGCACAAAGCCCACACATAACTACGTGTTGGTTCGATTCCTCGGAAGAGCTAATGAGCGGTACCGCTACGGAACGCTGCCCAGCTAAGACTGGAAGTGCTGCCGTTGACTAATTAAAGTTCGTCCACCAGCACCCTAAGATATCATCTTGGCTAATGACATCTCCTGCCATTGCCAGTGGTATGTGATATCTCACGCTAGCTCATATGTCAATGGCAGGGACTGGAGTACGCAGGGTAGTCAGACCCGTAGATCAACATTGATCATAACGATCAAAATCGATCCCTCCTGCGGTAAATTGCTGGTTTAATTAATTCATTAATTAATAATAATTTAATTTTATAAATGCATCAAGAACTTCATTGATTTAATTAAATTTATCAATAATTTTATTTTTTTTATTATTATTATTTATGATTTGTTACTATTTTTGTTATTTTGTGACTATGTATAAAAATTAATTAATATAGATACACGAAAAATATACATAAATGATTTTAATGCCGCAAAGTAAAAAACATGTTTTATTTATTGTTTAATTATCCGGATATCCGGATTATCCGGATAATTTATTGTAATGTATTCGATATCCGGATAATCAAATAGGTCGGATATTTAGAAACCCTAGAATCTAACAAAATATGGTGTGCAATTTATGAAATTTTTTTGATATCCACAAAATTGTCGATCGATCTAGTTTCGAACCGATAAGAACTTTTTATTACACTTTAAAAAAGTATATCATTCTCATCAGGGCTAGCCGACTAGATACACTACCAAAAATAATTTTTCGCTATATAAACCTACAATAGGTCACTACTCTAGTGAAGTATAAGAAACCAAAAAACTTTCATAAACATATGTTTCTTAGATTCAGGTTTAGTCAATTTGTTTCTCTAGTTGATCACTATTGTTATTATACTCTAACCAAGTTAAAATTGGATAACAAACTTGTATCGGTAAGAAGAAGATGACCATCTTCACTTGTGTCTATCGACACATTATCTACAATTAATTCAATGAATTATTTGTGATATTACATGACTCCGATGGAAATAATCCCATCATGAATAATGAGACTGAATCTAACAAAATATGGTGTGCAATTTATGAAATTTTTTTGCTATCCACAAAATTGTCGATCGATCTAGTTTCGAACCGATAGTAGAGAGTAGTGACCTATTTTAAGTTTTTTCGCTATATAAACCTAAAATAGGTCACTACTCTAGCGAAGTATAAGAAACCAAAAAACTTTCATAAACATATGTTTATTAGATTCAGGTTTAGTCAATTTGTTTCTCTAGTTGATCACTATTGTTGTTATGCTCTAACCAAGTTAGAATTGGATAACAAACTAGTATCGGTAAAAAGAAGATGACCGACCATCTTCACTTGTGTCTATCGACACATTATCTACAATTAATTCAATGAATTATTTGTGATATTACATCACTCCGATGGAAATAATCCCATCATGAATAATTTATGAATAATTTATTAATAAAAATAAATAAATAAAAAATAAATAAATTATTCATGATGGGATTATTTCCATCGGAGTGATGTAGTATCACAAATAATTCATTGAATTAATTGTAGATAATGTGTCGATAGACACAAGTGAAGATGGTCATCTTCTTCTTACCGATACTAGTTTGTTATCCAATTCTAACTTGGTTAGAGTATAACAACAATAGTGATCAACTAGAGAAACAAATTAACTAAACCTGAATCTAATAAACATATGTTTATGAAAGTTTTTTGGTTTCTTATACTTCGCTAGAGTAGTGACCTATTGTAGGTTTATATAGCGAAAAATTTTTTTTGGTAGTGTATCTAGTCGGCTAGCCTTGATGAGAATGATATACTTTTTTAAAGTGTAATAAAAAGTTCTTATCGGTTCGAAACTAGATCGATCGACAATTTTGTGGATAGCAAAAAAATTTCATAAATTGCACACCATATTTTGTTAGATTCAGTCTTATTATTCATGATGGGATTATTTCCATCGGAGTGATGTAATATCACAAATAATTCATTGAATTAATTGTAATACCTGTAAGGTTTGTTTCTTTTCTTTTTTCTCTTGTTTTTTCTCTTGTTTTTGTTTTTTGATAATGTAAATTTTTTTCTATCACCGCCCACCTTGTGTTACTCCTTACGTTTATGATAATTTTAAGTTTAATTTAAGAAAACAATTACTTTTCCTTTTTAATAGTTTTTCGGTTTTCCCAACTTTTGTTTAATTAGTTTAATGAGGTTTCTTTTTAAGTAGATACACCTATCCCCCGCTTTACACGGCACTCATTTAACACGTTTTCGACTTTACACGATTTTTTAAATCAAAATTTCAAAAAAAAAAAGACAAATTTTGGTATTACATGCACTTATATCTACTTTATTTTAATTAAAAGTTCTGGTATTCCACTTATGATCATATACATACAGGTTGTAATTAAAACAAGAAAACAAGAAACTTGTAACAAAAAAATGCCTTTGAGTTTTCAATGCAAAATTTTGTAAATACATGTTGATGTAAATCAGCAGAGGGATGTAAGAGAGTCTCTATGTAAATTAGTTGATTTATATTGGGGTCTCATATTTTATTAAATGATTGGATTTATTCAGTGCCGGTTCCAGCTATTTCTGCGCAGGGTGCAAATTAGGTAATTGGCGCCTTCTACTCTATATAAATATTGTATAGCATATATAATAACTAAAATTGTGGTACATATGATTTTTCTTAATACTTTGGTAGTATTGGTGGACGCTTTTTTATAATTAGATTAATATTTTCCTTTGTTTTTCTATATAGTGGACAACAAAGCTTTAAATCATTTCTTATAATACAATACGACATAAAACAATTTTCCACGATAAGATGTTCAAAATGAAAACAAAATAAGAGGTTAAACCAATTTTTGCAAAATTTGAACCAACAAAACTAAAATGGGGCTGCAAATCTTTCAGAGGAAATTTCCCCACTCCTTGAGAATCACGTTTTTGCTCAATGATTAAATTAAACCTCACAAATAAGGTTATATGGAGTAGCACATCATCAGCTAGGGATACTCCATAACGAATATTGGGAATGCTCTCGTCGACTGATTAGAGTTCTTTCACCAGCACTCCTAGGATATTACCTTTATTAGTGATATCTCACCGAAATCGCCATTGGTATGTGATATCTTGATTTAAGTCATATGTCGAAACCGTTATACCTACTTGAAAAATCCAAAAATATCAAATCTGTATTCCAACATATTCAGATTTCAGGCACATGTAGTTAAAAAAAACTGAATAAAAAAGCAGTAGAATTTGGTGATCGTATATATTAAATTGTTTAAATATAATTACATAAGACAATAATACAACATTAAAAAAAAATAAATTAAATTATACGAATTTATAGCAACAAATATTCCACATTTTTTAAATACATATATCATAAAAATAAAATAAAATTTATTGGTAAAACAATTATTATAAAATAAGAAAAAAATAACATTCATTTATAAGATATGATAAAAATATTATAAAAACCAAAAATAATAGGAAATAACATTCATTTTTAAAAACAAATTGATACTAAATAAATAATCAAATTATGTTCACTCTTCTAGCCTTAATTTCAGAAAACTCTTTGATCAAAGTTTCATATTCTAATGAATCAGAAATATCAGATTCAATTGATATAAAAGCCAAATCATTTAGCCTTTCCTGACACATACTTGATCTCAAATAATTTTTAATCAGCTTTAATTTAGAAAAGCTCCTTTCAGCGGAAGCCACTGTTACTGGCAATGTCAACAGTATCCTGACTGCTATAAATAAATTTGGAAAAAGGTCTTCCATATTTTGCAAACAAAGGGAGTTTAAAACTTCTATAGGAGTTAGTTTTTTATTTATTATTACGTTGAAATTTTGAAGTTCTTCGCAAAGTTCTATAGCATTGATATCGCTATCAGATGAGCAAAAATCCGTCAAAAACAATTCTAGATCCTTACAACGTTTTAGAATGTAAACCTTTTCGTGGTTTTTTAATTCGAACATATTATATAAAAATCCAAATCTTTCATTGTGCTCCTGCATTTGAATAAATCTTTCTTCTAGTGAGTTAATAGTAACGTCAATAACAAAGTAAAAGAAATTTACTTTGAAATTTTGTTGAGGGTCTAGTATAACGTCGTCTTGTGATTCATATTCAAAATGTTTTGCTTTACGACGAATTCTAATTTGACTTGAAAGCGGGAAATTTGGTTCAATCTCTAAGAGATCAGCCATCATTTTTGCTTCATTAATTACATCTTTAAATTTCTCATCCGATCGATAGCTCTTTAAAAAAGTGGAAATATTTTTATGCAAAGCAATATATTCGCTTACATTCAAGTTTGGACTTTGCATCATTTTTGAAACGATATTAATTTTGGAGAGGATATGCCAGATAACTAGACTGCAAAGAAATTTTAAGCACGAAATTTGTTTTGATAAACCTTTTGCTGTAGATTGTGTTAAAGTGTCACGTGTTCTGTCTAAATGAATTTCCACTAAAGCATCGTAAACCTCTGCAATTTGAAATCTAAGAGGCGTTATTGCAGATATTCGACTTGCCCAACGAGTTTCGCAAACTGCCTTTATATTAATCTTTATATGTTTCTTAAGAACATCCCAACGGCTGACCGATTTGGAAAAAAATACGTATAACTCTTGAATTAAGCTAAGAAAATTAACAGTTTCTCCGGAAGATGACGCAGCATCATTTATGACAAGATTTAAAGAATGAGCTGCACATGGTATGAAAGTTGCTCTAGTATTAAGCAGCTTTATTCGATTTTGAACTCCAGCATTTTTTCCTTTCTTGTTTGATCCGTTATCATATCCTTGACCTCTCATGTTAGCCAATGGTATCTGCATTTCAGTGAGCTCATTTAATAATATTTGGGTTAATCCTTCGCCAGTTGTATCAGTTGCTGGCATAAATCCTAAAAAATGTTCACGAATTTCCATTTTTCCCCCCATTTTGTTACAAATCTTATTATAACTGACATTTGCTCTACATAACTATTATCGGGTGTACAATCAAGTATAATGGAATAGTATTTAATATGGTTTTTGATGTTTTTTGCTATGAGGGATATAAGTTCATTTTGAATTGAATGACTAAAATAGTGAATAGAGGATTGCTTATATCTAAAATTATTTATATGTACTTCAGTAGTTTTATCAAATTTTGCCAATAATTCCATTAGTTTTAAAAAGTTGCCGTTATTTCGATTATATAAAGCTTCGCTGGGTCCACGAAGAGCAAGATTTTGAGAACCAAGAAATTGTAATACTGATAGTATTCGTTTTAAAATTTCCTGCCACTTACGTTTCTCAATTTCTAAAATGTTTTGGTGCACTTTATCAATAGTGATTTCGTTTTTTAGTCTGGAATCTAATTCTATCCAGCATTTCATGCTTTCAAAGTGATTGGGACTTACTTCATGTCGTTTTAAATCACGGGACATATGAACCCAATCCGAAGTTCCACACACACACCAGTTTGTTTTAGTTTTTGAAAATAACATACAAGCAAAACAAAAAACTGCATCTTTTGAAACAGAATATAGTAACCACCGTCTAGAATACTTTTCACCATTAGACAAAGTGCGACTATAATATGAAGCGGAAAAATGACGGCCATTGTCGTCGATAGCAAAATTTTCGTCCTGCATTTGAATTGGAGGGCCTCTTTTAACCAAAACTTGTCTCATTCGATCTGTTATTATTTTCCACTTACCAGGATCTGTAGGTATTTCAGATGCATATGCTAAAGAACTGTTTGATGCAAAAGCAACAGAAGCAACGTTATCCGATACTTCTTCGAAAGTGACCTCTTGAGTACTTGCTTCGTGTGACTTATCAGTACAATCAGATGTAGTTGCTTCATGCGATGCATCATCTTTTTTTTTTTATTGTGTGGTTCACTTTCGTTAATATCATTTGGTATATCATGTGAACATGACGCTTTATTGAAAAAAGTGCTTAGCGCCTTACTCTGTTTTTGAGCTTCTCTCTGCCTGCGTTCTTTCTCTTTTTTATTTTCCCAACCAGATTTTTTATTTTTTAATATTTGTGACATATCTAGGTAACTTAATTTTGTGTAAATCAAAGTTGGCTTGACCTAATAATGGTGAATAAAGTACTAAAACTTTCAATTCTTATAAATAAAAAGAATACAAAAAGCTTTTAACTGTAAATGTTGATTGTTGATAATGTAAATAAATAGTTAACTTACCTTAATTGCTATGTCCTATATGCTCTATATTAGTAGTTTGATATTTACCAGAAACGAACTAATTAATATTCTTAATTATACTATTATCAATCGTTACTCCTTAGTTTCAGTAGTAAATGATAAATATATTAGGTCGGCATCCAATCAAATATAGTTTTTCACGAGCTTCGAAAACAATTTTTTTTAACAAACAAACGATTCATTAGCCGAGCCGTACCCGAAATTTGTAAATGTTTAAGAATTAAAACAATAAACTTCGGCGAGCATGAAAACGAATTCATTTTTACTACACAAATTGTGCATACGAATAGTTTTTTTCTGTTTGTTTAAATTTTGAATGATGATGAAAAGAAAAAATCGTTATGAATTGTATAGTGCATTTATAAATAATAATTGTAATAGAATTTAGTTCACCCATAAGAAATAGTAGATTTTAAGATAAAAAAAAGATAAAAACACTGCAAAAGTAGAATTTCATTTTTTCAAAATTTAATAAAACCAGAAACAAAAAAGCTAAAAAAAAATTGCCAAATTGTGGCACCTTTTGAACCGGCGCCGGGTGCGGTCGCTCCATTGCACCCATGGTAAAACCGGCCCTGGATTTATTGTCTAGTTATCAATTCAAAAAATATAAAGAACACAAACAATAAAAATTAGCGTCCATCAACATCGTTGAACGCTTGTTGTTGCGGTGACCGTGATGTTAAAAGTTTTTATTTGTTGTTTTGATACATATTGTAATTCTTACTACACAACACATTTTATTTAAAAAAAATAAAAACAATGGAAAATAAATTAATGATATTGCTTGAAGACCAATATCAAAGACGTATTCCAATTGGTACCAATATCATAACTAGTAAGATTTTAAAGTTTTTGGAATGTGAAACATTTGCCATTTACTTAAATAGATCTACTCCATCTGCTCAAATAAATTACCTTTTAAGGTTTATTGCATGTCATAGTTGGTTCGAAATATTTAAACACGGGCATTTTTTGCAAAAATTTATAATTAAAAAGCGCAAAAAAGTCGAAATTTGAACTTGACCGTTTTTGATTTTCCTGAAACTTGGCATATAAGTAGTATGGACAAAATGAAAAATACTTCTTATTTTACAATTTTTTAAAGTGCATAGTTTCAGCATAGGGGGCACCTCAACATGCATAAAAAATGAAAATTCTGCCAATCCGCTGTAACTTTGAAATTAAATTGCTCAAGAACGGCTATACCGATTTTATCAAACTTTTTTTGTTTGATAGATGATTAATTAGTCGTTTGAAAAAAAAATTAATTTAGTGTTTTTATAATTAATTTTTAAATAAAAATATTAAAAAAACTTTTTTAAAGATCGCGTTAGGGTCAAAGATCAATTGAATTTAATTAACTTTTTTTTGAAAATAATTCTATCCTTACTCTAAAATATTCCAAATTAACAAAGAGGCTAAAATTCTTGTTCTTGAGATATTTAATTTTAAAGATTTTTAGTTTGGCTGAAATTCGAATTTTTCTTCATTTTTTCAAACAACTTCCATTAACCAAAAATTTTAAAATCAATTAAATTTTAACTTTTTTATTTTTAAATATAGTTCTAACCTTCCTTTAAAATATTTCAAATTTACAAAGAGGCGTTAATTCGTGTTCTTCAGATATTTAATTTTAAAGATTTTTAGTTCGTTTAAAATTCTAATTGTTCATTATTTTCTCGAACTTCAGTGGATAAAATTTTTTGATGATAAAAATTGTTCGAAAAAGTAATGAACAATTAGAATTTTAATCGAACTAAAAATCTTTAAAATTAAATATCTGAAGAACACGAATTAACGCCTCTTTGTAAATTTGATATATTTTAAAGGAGGGTTAGAACTATATTTAAAAAATAAAAAAGTTAAAATTTAATTGATTTTAAATTTTTTGTTAATGGAAGTTGTTTGAAAAAATGAAGAAAAATTCGAATTTCAGCCGTACTAAAAATCTTTAAAATTAAATATCTCAAGAACAAGAATTTTAGCTTCTTTGTTAATTTGATATGTTTTAGAGTAAGGATAGAACTATTCCCAGAAAAAAAATTAATTAAATTCCAATTGATCTTTGACCCTAGCGCCATCTTTAAAAAAGTTTTTTTAATATTTTTATTAAAAATTAATTATAAAAACACTAAATTAATTTTTTTTCAAACAACTAATTAATCATCTATCAAACAAAAAAAAGTTTGATGAAATCTGTATAGCCGTTCTTGAGCAATTTAATTTCAAACTACATCGGATTGGCAGAATTTTCATTTTTCATGCATGTTGGGGTGCCCCCTATGCTCAAACTATGCACTTTAAAAAAATTTTAAAATAAGTAGCATTTTTCATTTTGTCCATACTACTTATATGCCAAGTTTCAGGAAAATCAAAAATGGTCAAGTTTTCACAACTCTGTCTAGAACACGTTTTTCATCATCTACTGATTTAGATACAGCACAACAGTATGTACCCACTAAAATTGACTGAAATTAGTTCCGGTACATCTTACTGTCCTGTAGCCAAATTCTGTAACTGTGAAGCGGTGAAGCGTTAAAATTTCGTCGTTTCTGTTCATTCAAAAACTTATCACTTCACCGCTTCACAATTACAGAATTTGGCTGCTATTCAGGTTTTCAATACTAAAGAGTGATTAGGCAAATTGGTGGCAAAGCGTCCAGGTAAAACGACTAAACAAATCTTTCCATTTATTGGAATGCCAATACAAAAGCTTGGGTTAAAGTCACATTGTTAATTGATTTGTCTCATAACTCTTACGTACCAGAAGTAAAATAGTATTTAATCAAAATAATATTTAAGGTTCTTCTTTTACTGGAAAATGAATGCTCCATGTCACCCTCAAGATTTGCAGCTTAGAAATGGATAAATTGTATTTCTACCCTAATTAAAACTTCTTTCTTGCAACCATTATACCAGAAGATAATAATTAATGCAACTACTTTCAACAATATGATCCGAATATTGAACAAGCTCTCCCATTTCTGCGAACTGTCAACGAATTTTTAAGTCAGTTTGAAGATGTTTGCAATATTTAGCTAAAAAGAAAGCACAATTATTAATTACAGATTTAACTTCCAAGTCGCACCGAACTGAATCAAGTTAAGTTAGGTTTGATTTAGGTCAGCATGCTAGTATGTGCATGCATAATTACTTTTTATTTTTCTGTGAATTTCTTATTGGTTATGTTGCATGTTTCTTTTTGAAAATCAATTTAACTGTTATGTCGATATCTTATGTGATTAAACTGGTACTTTTATGTTTTACCGAATCTGTTTGTCGCCCAAGAAATGACAAAAAATCCACGTTTTTCGATTAACACGGTTTTCCATACAAAATTTATATTTTTGATTAACACGTTTTTATCAGGAATGTATCTACCGTGTAAAACGGGGGACAGGTGTAATTGGTGTATGATTAGTTGCAAATATATTCTATCTGAGGATAAATTTAATTCCAAACATTCAAGTGAAAATATTAATTAAAAAAGAATAGTTATTTGTTTAACTAGGCAGCAAAGTAGTAGATTGACTGCCGCGGCTGATAGTTCATAGCCGAGCGAGCGAGGCTAGGAATTCAGCCAAGGCAGTCAATCTACCTTGCTGCCGAGTTGAACATATAATTTTTTCTCCGATTAATTACAATGATATGTAATTTAATAATTATTACTTTAAAAATAAAGCAAAATTTTAAAAATGAAAAAAAAAATCGATTAAAAAAATTCTTTTTTTAATCGCAATATCTGTTTATTTCTATGAAGTCTAATTATTTTGCTGCCTAGGCAGCAAAGTACTTGCTTTGCTGCCTAGGCAGGAAAAGTGCCACTTTGCTGACTGAAATAAGTCTGCAAAATTTATATTTGCTGTCTATCGGAGAAAAAAAATATTACAAGTATAAATTTTAAATAGTGTATTGTTTTTAAAAATCAATAAATCAATAGTGATAGCTGCCTTTTAAAGCAAAATAAATTGTTAGTAAAGTGTAAATTCAAGTTTATTTAAATGGCGTCGTCAAGAAGTTTAAAGTGTAAAAATAGCCCAAATTCATTTTGTTTTATTTGTGGAAGTTACATAATACATACTGCTAAAAGAATCACCCCATTTATAAGAACTGCCTATCTTCATTACTAACTGATATGGAAAACTGAAAATAGAAAATTTAAAAAAAAACGTGATTTTTTCGTATTTTTTCAACTTTTTCGACTGTAACTTCCAGAATCCTTAATGGATTTTTACAAAATATAGCTCAAATTGATGGCATATTTGTTATGCACTTGTTTCATTAATATATTTAACTTGTTTGTTTTGTAAAATATGAGACCCAAAAAACCGAAACAACATTTTTGATCACCGAAAAAATTGGTTTTTCGTGAATATCTTAAAAACAAGAGCTAACCAAAAAAAATGAATATGATATTCGTGTTCAGGAGGTCCAAATCCATAAGAAAGATGGGTTTTATTCAGGGAGACAAAAAAAGTTCAAAATTTGTAAACTAGTGTAATTTTGGTAATTCTTTCAAATAAATAGATAAATATTTTTTACAAACAAATAAATATTTTCTAAGTTTTACATATATTAGTAAATCAATATCTTTTTTGCACATAAATAAATAGATACATAAGTAAATCAATACTTTTGGATTGCGCATAAATAAATAGTCAAACATTTACTTTCTCTATATTTGAATTAATTAAAATTTTTAGGATTAATAGGAAACATTTTCCCTTTGGTCGCGTTTTTACATTTAGTCTTTGGCCGGATTATTACCTTTTTGCGAATATTACAGGTTGTCGCTTTATTTTTTTTCTCGCTTGCCTAGAACCACAAACAGGGTACCATAGCATAATAATCTCTCGTTGGTCTTGTCGGTCCATTAGACCATCCGTTCTACGGTCTTGAAGAATGAGAGTTGTGGGTGGAATGTTTCCTCCGAAATATCCAGTACAACAGCGAGACTGGATACAGCAATTGAGTGACGCTGCGCGTGATGCGGTTGCAGGGATGTTTCAGTCACACGCAGAGAACACAACTGAAGAAAGCGAAGCGATTGTAGATGTCGCCTTATTTTTGTCACGGGAAGCAAGGGGTCTTGTACCATCAGTACAACCACATATTTTACAGGGCCTTTTAAACCGTATTAAACATTATATAGATCGTGTCAACCGATTGGGTGATGGTAATGAAATTATAGAGAACCGTAATTATGCCACTATCAGTTTGAATGCATCACTTAATAGGATCAAATCTCTGTCTCCTCTGCCTCCTTATCAACAAGTGGCTAGGACACAGGCAGTGCCTGCACCAATAATGCAGCAGGAAGAGTACGAAAACTATCAGGACTTGAGTCAATTTTGGACAGATTGGCTTCCTCTGTTCTCAGGGGATGGCTCACGAGTTCATCCATTTGGTTGAAGTGGCTGCACGGAGGGATCGGGTGACCTTTGATGATTTAAAGTCAATCGTTCCCCGTATCTTCGTGGAGTCGCAGATAAACATTATATAAACCTTACTTATGAGTATCAGTAGTGTAGTCCCACTATCTCACATTTCCACGATAGGTGTTAATTGATTTTTTTTCAGGTATGAATATATGACTGGTATATATTTTTGTTTTAAAATAGATTATTTTTGTTGGAGAAGTTCGTGGGGGAGGTGGAAAAATGTTTTAAAGAAAAACGAAACTGAATATAATTTTTTTTTTACTTCGACAGGCAGATGTTTTGAACAGATGATGGCAGATGGCAGATGATGAAACAACAACAATTGCATTTAGAATGTTGTTGAAAGAAACTTATCTAATAAGAAAAAATATGCTAATATTTACATGAATGGTTACATGAATGAAAAAAAAAATTTAATTTTAACTGCTGCGATATTTATATATATATATATATATATATATATATATATATATATATATATATATATATATATATATATATATATATTATATATATATATATATATATATATATATACATATATATATATATATATATATATATATATATATATATATATATATATATATATATATATATATATATATATATATATATATATATATATATATATATATATAAATATATATATATATATATATATATATATATATATATATATATATATATATATGATGTATATTATTCTTATTTTCGCAGGTGCCGCAGGTATGTTCCAGTTTCGTTGATTACAACATTTAAAGAATTTTAAAAAACATGTTTTGTTTTAATATTTGCAAAACATTCTTTTATTTTCCAAAAAATTATTAAAATGGTAGACAATGATGTAAATTCTAATATCTTAAAATGGTAGACAATGTTAATTTCAATTTCGACGTTTCGGCGATGTTTGTCGCCTTTATCAAGAAAGGAATATAGTTTTTTCCCTATTTTTAAAAGAACTATAAAATTTTAAAAAAACTATATTCCTTTCTTGATAAAGGCGACAAACATCGCCGAAACGTCGAAATTGAAATTAACATTGTCTACCATTTTAAGATATTAGAATTTACATCATTGTCTACCATTTTAATAATTTTTTGGAAAATAAAAGAATGTTTTGCAAATATTAAAACAAAACATGTTTTTTAAAATTCTTTAAATGTTGTAATCAACGAAACTGGAACATACCTGCGGCACCTGCGAAAATAAGAATAATATACATCACAAAAATTACAGGTGAATAAATCAGCCAAATTAATTAATAATATATATATATATATATATATATATATATATATATATATATA